>OMNV01002923.1:84225-126662 GCA_900303265.1 Brotula barbata
CCACTCGTTATGGACATGAATTGCCGAACGGGGAAAGTTACGTGCTTTCACATTAGTTTGTCGCTCAAATGTACTGGTGTCAACACAAACATTCTCCCCAAGACCAGAAAAAGTCGCTAGTTTTGTCGTTTTTTGGGGTCTGGAAAGTCGCCAAGTCGGCGACACCGGTCGCGGTACAGTGTGGTGGCCTCGATGTAGACACGTGACAGGCTGGCTCGAGCCCAACATGTCTCGCTTCTCCAAAGATTTTGTCATTTTCCCCCACTTTCGGCCACTTTCAAACACCAAAAGGTCCGTGAATAACACCACACAGCAGTCTTGAGTATTGTTGTTATTATTGTGTTTATAATTCTGTCGCCTGCTGTGACTTTCTTTCTTTTTCTGGTTTTCTCGGCGGGGCGGAGCGGAAACAGGGTGATGGAGTGAACTCCAGTAACCCCGTCTGAACGTTTTCCTTTTTTCTTCTCCAGCTACAGGGGCGTTCAACGAATTACTCCATCACTGACTGGATCCGAGAGCCCTGCCTCTTTTCTCATTGGACTGAGTGGCCAGCCCAAGCCATCAGCCCATGTTGCGTGGTGAGCACAATGTGAGACATTTAAATTCATCAAGAGAAAAAAGATTTGGAGAAGCGGAAAGCCTACAGAGCACCGTGCATGCGGGGAAGTGACGGAGGCAGCAGCTCCTCTCTACAGTGATAATAACCGGAGAGGCTAACGGGGATTACGGACAGAGACATACCAACAGTTTGCCAATATTACACCGGCCGGTCGGCATTTTGTGATTTTTTTTTTCCCGGGAACACAGCGCACAGGCAAGTTTACCAACACACAGCATGTCATCGTACCGGTGGATAGCTGCTGCTGTAGCCTGCGTCCGCACAGATATTAGTTCAATTTTAAACTGTAAAAATATGTAAATATGACACCGATCACGTCATGTCAAAAGGAAGTGAAGCTGTGATGTAATGTATATATTATAATGGTTATATTTTGGCACAAAGATAACCAGACAGACTTGATCGTTTACAGTTCCCACGATGTTTGCCTGATGGCTACAGCTCACCATCTTTGTGGCGATGAATAAGACCTGTCTTATATGAAAGAAGACACACGATCAGTAGTTCTTATCGTCGCTCTTCGTGTTATGATGTAGAAACACGGGTCATAAGCGAGCTAACTTAAAGGTGCTATGAGTGGTGAAGGATGTTTGGTCCACCTATTCGTGTCCTCACTTTACAGCGCCTCGTGCCCGGCGTCATCTGCTGTGTGAGTGCTGAGCGGCAATAAAGTTGTTTTTTTTTAAGGGGGTAGATTTATGTTAAATCGGTTCTGACAAATGTCGCAGCTACATCAGCTTGCTAAACTGCACTCCTGGCATCCAAACGAAGGACTTGGCAGGAAGATTTTGCCTTGTGCGCTGAATCTCTTTCGGTCATTCAGTATGTCCTAAGCAGCAGTCCAGTGGGCTACCATTGCTCTAATAGCCACAATGACGCTGTATTTCTCTCTTTCTGATTCAGGCCTACTGTAGGAGTTGGATGATTGGTATCTTATTGTCTTGTCTAGTCCTTGTAGTCATACTATATGCAGACAGTTTCTCTTACAGACTGTGACATTTTACACAGTAAGACTGAATATGTTTGCGTCTTCGGGACGGGGCAAATTCAGTGTATTTCCATTGGTAACACATCTGTGAGTGGGTGAATATCTAGTCAAATTCAAAGGTAAATGTTGATACACTAATGCAGTGAGTGTCACGTTTTTGAATGTGGTTGAGGAATTTGGCATATAGGGAGATGGCGTGTGAAGAGGTCCACTGCATGTGACCCATGTTCACAAATCACGTCCTTGTTGCTCTGTGCCAAACAGCTCTGTGTGTCTGTCTGTGTGGTGAGGTAACAAAGGAATCTTGAATAGAGACAAGTCAAAGACAGTAATCAGTACTGACGGTGAATTGCCATGTCATTCCTCTTTGACTTGTGATGCATTGAGAATGTTATGTGTGCTCTTTGCCTGGAGAACAACACAGACACAGTGGCAGGAAAAAAACGAGAACAAACCCACGACAGACACATTCTGCCTCATAAACGACACTCACTGCACCCGGGCAATGAATAATAATATAGTAGCTTCACCTGAAGGTTCATTTGGTTCTTCTCATCTCCTTCTGTGCTCCAGGGGTCGTCTTTGGAATGTTCGCTCAATGGGAAGAGTAACAACAGTACAGTGTGTTCTCCATTTGTAAATTGTAAATGATTCTTTGTCCCAGTGGGTTCATTGACAAACATCCAGTTCTTTAGAGATGCTTTTGAGCTTTTTCCTGCACCTCTACATTTCATCTTCTAAGCGCTTCTATAATACATGTTTGACTGAATGGATGCATTGAGAGAGTACCTTTTTAATCTCGGTGGGAAATTATTTGTTACAACAGCAAGATCACATCAAGGTAATAAATGCTGTTGTCCACCTGCTACAATGGACTGACTAAAATGGTCTCTTCTGGCCCTTTGTTGCAATAGTCGTCCCATCCCTCCACATCCTCTCCATGAAGGGTGTTGGCCTTTTAATGGAGTCCTTGCTCTCCTGAAGTCCACCACCATCATCCCCTCATTTTGGCCAAATTGAGATGAAGATGATTCGCTCCACACCACCCCACAAAGTGCTCCAAGAGGGCTCTGTACACTGATTCCTATAACTCCTACACACATCCAATAATCTCTGTGTTATCTGCAGCTGGTAGTTGTCAGGTGTCAGAGTTATACTTATCAGTCAGAGGTGTGCTAGTGAAGAGGAAATGGGACAGGTCACCGTTGGCCTTGAATATATATACACAGCTGAGTCTAGTATGGTCCTACCTGTCAAAATTAGCTCAACTGTCAACAAATCGTATTTGTATAATCTGAGGGCCAAGATGGACAAAAGTTGGATCTTTGTTTGATATTCATAACTGTTTTGCCAATCTATACCTGAGAAAAATCTGATTTGTGTGATGTTTATGTTTCCAACACATGTATCTGTAGCATAATTTGTTAAGCTGTTGTCAATCCACGAACGCACGTGTGTGTGACATTGATTTATTATGCCACACTAAACTCACAAAGCTTATTGTGTGGGTGTTGCGTCTCTGAGTAGGTTGTTAGTCTTGCTACTGTAGTGTGATGTTCCAGTTGGGGATATGAGGATATTACCGTGTGATCTAGGGCAGATGAGGCTAAATCCTGGCAGCTAAATCCCTTCAGAACACTTTAGATAGCACTGACCAACAAAGAGGACCAAGCAACCTGGCAACAGTAACCTGTGACGTAAGAGGGAAAAAATTACAAAGAGTAGTTGTTATTCGTCCCAGTCCTGTTCTTCTTCTTCTTTTTGTTTGATGCCAATAGAGCTGCTTTGTGGGTTGACAGCTGGCACAGAGCATTATGGGTTATTTTGTCTCAGCAATGTTGACTCATTCTCACACAAACCGGTATCACGCTATACTCAGACCACTCCCTATAACGTAAGAATATTTGATTGAGAGTGCAGATTGATACAGGTTTGTGGGTCTGTTGTGTTGAATCTTTCACAGACATTAGCACAATACATCCAGCATCTACTTTCACACTTAAATTTTTGTTTGTATACTCCCAAGCTTTGATGTGAGCATGGCATTATAAAAATACAATATTGGTAACAGATAAAATAATTCATGACTTTTGCTGTAGTATAATAAAGCTTGAATGTTGTTGCATGCCAGAAAATGTTTCACCTTTCTATGAACCTGAATATGAGGAAGATATTTATATCAACCTTACTCATTCATTCCTTCCATACCTTCTGATAGCAGCCTTGGCATCCCTGGCCTGAATCTAATCACATTATCAGCATCAAAGGGTTCACTCATAGATACTCCTAAATAAATATTGATTTTTGTCAGGGTAGCCCATGTATACCGCAACAGCCCTGTTATCATGTCGTTTCAACAGCATCAGCATTTCCTAGACAAACACTCAGTTAGTGATAGAGTTGGGGAGTACCAAGGACTGTGGTCATTCACTAGGGGTTAATGTGATTTAACCTGACTTGCATTATCCCAACACACACTCACACAAATTTATAATTCAGTTTAAACTAACTATGTCTGTTTGTCTGTTTCTGAATGACTCCCAGCTGCCAGAATGCTGAATACACACGTCTTCAGAAATGACCTGAAAACAACCTGCGAGGTTGTTTTCAGGTCATTTAAATGGAGTAAACATATAAACGGACATTTTATACCTTATTTCTATTTCTAAAAAGCTGTGCTCTATTTTAACTTTCTTTTTTATTTCTCTATTATTTATTTCCTATTTCCCATATGTTTGATTACTTTTTCTCCTTTCATTTAATGTATTATTTGCAAATGTTTTCAATTCAGTCCATTTTTTCAGAATTTGTCCTGTCCTTTCCATTGACCCACACCAATTCAACCACTGTTAACAGGCGCTCTATCCTGCTTTTCTCTCTTCTCAGTAATCCAACATGGATGAGATAGTTGTAGCAGGCATATCTGGCCGATTGCCAGAGTCTAACAACCTGGAGGAGTTCTGGGAAAACCTCATCAATGGAGTGGACATGGTGACAGAGGATGACCGGCGATGGAAGCCAGGTGAGAGCCCTCATGAAGCTGTTTTTTTAGCGATACTTCATGTTCACAAATGTGGCTCGAAGATTCTTTTTGTAACAGGCTCAGGTAGATTTTCAGCCCAGACAACAGATTTGACTTGGTGAGAATTTTCCTACACAGGTGGCTTTAAATGATTTATCAGTGTATTTAAACAAAGTTGTGATGTCCTCTTATCAGTCTAAATGATAAGATTAAGCACATTTCTTTTTCTTGCTTTAGAATTATACAACTGACGCTTTTCATTATCAAATGTAGGTAGCATCAATTAGGTTGTAAACATTTTATGATGTCTGGTTTCATTCTTGATGACGTGACGTTACCTACATATCTGTGTAAATAGGTATTAGATATAATTGGTACAGATTGTCTGCCTTTGACCTCATATAGTTATGATAACATTAAAATGAAAATGCATACCCTGTGTATTGGCGTTAAGGCTGTCAGCTAGCCATTCAACAAATAAACATTTAAGAACAGCTAGGTTTACCCGTGAAAGTATCTTCACACAATTTAGTTACATGCAAGGAGGGAGCAAGAGGAGTTTACACAACACATTTAAAACCGTCAATGAACAGCCTCTCTTTGCTGCGAGGATCTCCCAACACATCTGTTACATTACAATATTCATAGACGAAATTAATAGGATTAGGCCATCCTCCGAATAAGCATAGTTGCAGTATGAGGAGAGTCCTCCCTTGAGTAAATGCATGGGGAGATAAGATACTTAGATAACTGAATAAATCAATTTATAATCGCATAATCCTGCTCTATTACACTGAGTAAGCATACTTTGATTTATGCTGATTTCAATCGCATTATGGTGTATCCATGATGCTCGAGGAATTTTTTTATTTCCTTAATCGCAGCATAATCAGAGAAGGAAAACTGGCATGCAATTGTCCTCACTGAGAGTTCAAACTTCTAAGTAGATGAATAATTCATTTGATCAGAGTTGTCTGTGATTCAGACATTGTACAAGTTAATTTTTCATTTGCAATGTTAACTAATAAATCCTGTGCAACTATTTGAAATGCATGTAAACAATTGTTTTTATTCCTCAAATCATTTTTTTTTTTGTGCGAAAGTGTTTCAGTCATATCCCAAATTAAATTATTGCTTCTCCCGTCTCCGTTTCGGCAAATTGGAAACTCTAAATTGCCCATAGTTGTTAGTGAGTTTGTCTCCTGCCCCATGGCACTACTCTTGACAAAGATTATAAATTGATGGTATTATTGATGAGATGTTCCTGGCTGTGCGGGAGCCCTTAGACTTTGAATGATAGAAAATTGTGAATTAGAAGGTTACATGAAACCCGCAATGATGCTTCTTCATTCATGTGTGAATTAGTGAATGTATGTGTCAGTATAATTTGTGAGACGTTTATTTTCTAAATTAACCGTTCTCTACTCTTGCCCATGTCCAGGTTTGTATGGTCTGCCCAAGAGAAATGGTAAACTGAAGGACATCAGCCATTTCGACGCCGCCTTCTTTGGGGTCCACCCCAAACAGGCTCACACCATGGACCCCCAGCTTCGTCTCATGTTGGAGATCTCCTATGAGGCCATTGTAGATGGAGGTGAGGAAAATTGGCTGGGCCTCATCTTTAGCACTGATTGAGCTTGGAACATGAGCGAAACCATCCAACCAAGATTGAAAAAGTGAAATGCTCCCATACTGGACCATGTTTTAGTTGAGTCATATTGTAGCTTGTCAGCTTAAATCTACTTCAGCTGAACTGTAGCCTGTTTGGATAGTAATGGTAGAACTGTCCTCTACCTGTTCTTCTATTCTTTTATTCGAAACCTCAAAGAAAGCTTAGAGAGACATAATACACAGCAGCCTATTTTGTTGACATAATAGTTTTGTGATTCCTTACAGCACTTGATTAAAAATGTTTTTATTATTAACATCCCCAATAAAGGTCTGAACCCAGTGGCATTGCGTGGCAGTAGGACGGGTGTCTACATCGGGGTGAGTGGTTCAGAAGCCAGTGAGGCCTTCAGCAAAGACCCAGAGGAACTTCTAGGGTACAGCATGACTGGTTGCCAGCGTGGCATGCTTGCCAACAGACTCTCCTATTTTTTTGACTTCAATGGTATGCTCTCTTGGCTGTTTTGCTATTAGCTTTAATAGGCTTTTTTATGTACACTTTTCACTGTTTTTCTACATACTGTAGGTAGGAATTTGCAGACTCAAAAATACTTTAAATGTTCAGACTGCATGTGCTACAGTGATACATAATGTTAACGTGGTGATTTGTAATAATTTCAGTCACAGTAAAATTAAACTACCAACATTTTAATGGTGACGAGTTTTTCCTTGAATTCCTCCCAAGGTCCTAGCACAGCAATCGATACAGCTTGCTCCTCCAGCCTCCTGGCTCTGGAAAATGCATTCCACGCCATTCACCATGGCCTTTGTGACTCTGCGCTCATTGGAGGGGTCAACTTGATTGTCAAGCCAAACACTTCTGTGCAGTTCATGAAACTGGGAATGCTCAGTCCTGAGGGGACCTGCAAATCGTTCGACTCCTCAGGTGAACAAAATTCTTAGGGCTCTGCTGCAATTTAGCAGTAATTTATTGAAAGAACTTGACCAACATGTCTTAAAATATCATGCATTTTTCAAGCGTAAGTTCATCAAGTTCTCAAATAAATAAACAGATATCGTAAACAATTATAAAACATTATACATTTTACATTTTTATTTTATTACATTTTTTTTTTTTAACTTATAGAAACGGACAACAGAATGGACTAGAGTATGATCTTGATAGGACTGATGTTCCTTTACTGATGATCCAGAATTTAGCAGTTTTTAATTCACAAATTAAATTTTTTTCATCATATCGTCCCTCAGGAAATGGATACTGCCGTTCTGAAGCAGCAGTAGCTGTGTTACTGATGAAGAGGTCCATGGCTAAAAGAGTCTACGCAACTGTGATTAACGCTGGCAACAACACAGATGGATACAAAGAGCAGGGTGAGGACAAACAAATTACTCTGCTAAATCTGTGTGTGTGAATGATTGGTACATCATTCTCTCCAGTAGGTTTTTCTTATTATCTGACAACAGGAATTACTAAGTTGTGAAATTGTAAGGAAGTTGGTAAAAAGGCCAAAATGGTGTTACAATAGCGATTATCTACAAATTTCAATGTGTGTTATGCCTGTCTGTAGGATTTGTCTCATAGCGTCCTCTTTATCCCTCAGGTGTGACGTTTCCGTCAGGTGAGATGCAGCAGAGATTGGTTAGTTCTCTATACAAGCAGGCTAACATCTCCCCTGAGCAGGTTGAGTACATCGAAGCCCATGGCACCGGAACAAAGGTGAGTTTTTTTTGTCTTAGATTCAAGACAATTGCTGTTGGCAAACTAGGACAGGAAGTGACCACTGTGAAAGATTTTTTTTTTTTTTGATTTGCAACACAAACATGGTTGGTTTTGGATATCGGATTGGGACTTTCCAAGTAACTCATTATACTTGATATCATAAGAACAATCTCTCTTGAGACACAAGTAACCCCAAGTAATTGTGTAATATACAATACGGTGAAAGAAAATCACAAAAACAGGAAATACCTGTACTCCATGGCGGAGCAAAAAGTGTTTCTCTTCGTGCAAGTCTATTTTCGCTACATCTCTTATTAGGAACCGATTTCTCTACACTAGTGTATCTCTATTTTAAAATTATTGCCTTCACTCAATACAGTCTCATCATTGTGCCACTTTTATGGTTTGTCTACAGGTCGGTGACCCACAGGAGGTAAATGGCATTGTCGGTGTGTTCTGTCAATCAAAACGAGAACCTTTGCTTATTGGCTCCACCAAGTCCAACATGGGCCATCCAGAGCCTGCTTCTGGCTTAGCTGCCCTTGCAAAGGTGAGACTGATAGTAATGTGTTGTGTTATTAAATAGATATGTCAGACGGTCCTGTACTAGGACAGAAACATGATGACATTGATCCATCTATCAGAGCGTTCATGACATCTGAAAGAGCAACATCTCCCCATGATTCCTCTTCTTTTCTTTTTTTTTATTCAAATATTATTAGAATAAGAAAACATTAATTAGGTTAATTTATCAGATTGCCATTTTCTAATCAAGGTGCTGACATTAATGACAATACATTTGTCATTTTAGAGACGAGATTTAATAATCAGACTTTTTGAATATTTCAGCAGCATTAGGATCATTACATTTTTTTTTTTAATTTTATGTTCCATCCATGCCTTCTTCCTTTCTATAGGTATTGCTTTCTCTGGAGCGAGGAGTCTGGGCTCCCAATCTGCACTTTAACAGTCCAAACCCTGACATTCCTGCCTTGACCGATGGGCGGCTAAAAGTTGTGGACCATCCCATTCCTGTCCGCGGTGGCATCGTAGGCATCAACTCCTTTGGGTTTGGGGGATCCAATGTTCATGTGATCCTTGGTCCAACTGAAAAGACTACCCAGAAACCTTCAGAGACGGCGGCATCACCCAGGGTGTTTCCAAGGATGCTTCTGGCTTGTGGTCGTACGGAAGAAGCAGTGAACACCCTTCTCGCAAAGGGGAAAGAGCACTGTGAAGATGACAACTTTCTGTCTTTGCTCAACGGCCTCTCAGGAATTCCCACGGTCAGCATGCCATATCGAGGATATGCTGTGATCGGCTCTCAGAGTGACATTGCAGAGGTGCAGCCAGTGCAGGCGTCTCCCAGGCCACTCTGGTACATTTGCTCAGGTGAGAAAGTAGGATAGGAATGTTGGGATATATGTAGGTGGGAGAGCTAAACAGAGACACCATTGCTCCGTAGCTATAAATCTAAGGGATATACTGTATATGATTATGAATTTTGCTGATATTAACCATTGAATATATTTAATTATTTGAAAAGAGCTGATTTGTAGAACTGATTTAAAATTATCCAATGTGTCATCAGCTGTTTTTTGAATTGTGGCAAATGGTTGGTTAATAAAATGTTCAGATATTAAGATTTTAAATCTGGATTGAAAATAGACATATAAAATATTCCTATAATGCTCACTCAAACAATAATCCTGTCACTTATTCTAGAACAAACTTTTGGTAAACTTCCCAGTACGCGGGTGTCTGAGCTCATTCTGTGACCTGCTTTCATTGAAGTACTGAAACAGCTGCAATGTTTCCCTTTTCAAGGTATGGGCACCCAGTGGGCCGGTATGGGCCGCAGCCTGATGCAGCTGCCGGAGTTCAGAGAGTCCATTCTGCGTTCAGACTCGGCTCTGAAAGATACTGGTCTTGTAGTGTCCAACCTTCTCATGGAGTCTGACGATACTACTTTTGAAGACACTGTCCACGCCTTTGTTGGGCTTGCCGCCATACAGGTATAGTGAGAACCTTTGATGTAGGAACCATTGCATAATCCAAAAGAAAGGACAGAATACAAAACATAAATACAACATACAACTACTAGAAACATGTTTATTTTGTGCCACTGCTTTTTGGCAAGAAATTTGGATCGATCCGGTTGATTACAGTGTGTCTTCATATATAATTATGTGATAGGCTACTTTATAAATAGGCTCACTTATTTATACAGTGAAAAGAGTTATAGAATATTACTGTTTTCTCTGCCTCTTCTGGTTCCAGATAGCCCAGATCGACCTGCTCAATAAGATGGGTCTGCAGCCTGATGGCATTGTTGGCCATTCAGTGGGAGAACTGGCCTGCGGTTATGCTGATGGCTCCCTGAGCCACAGTGAGGCCATCCTGGCTGCCTACTGGAGAGGCCGCTGCATCAAGGAGGCAAAACTTCCTCCTGGAGGCATGGCTGCAGTTGGTAAGAGTTAATGGCCTCTGTTTTCCAGATAGTAACACTCAGGGCCCACCACAATTTCAACTGTCCAAACAGTCTTAGAATGCAGCAAGAGTCAGATCACAGACGGGTGCTTTTAGAGTTCTTGTGACCCAAGACAACCTGTGATAAAATTCTGATGTCATAAATCGAGGACCAAAGTCTCTGTGTTTCTGCTGCTATGATCCACCTCTGTAAACCAAGCAATAGAAATACAGCATGAATTGACACAAGGATTTTGCTATGGCGCAGTAACTTACAGCTGTATTTCTCCTTTGTATAAAATGTGTGACAATGTGCGAATCAGTGGCAGAGAGAAAGAGCATTCTTTTGTCCCGCTTGACATCGGTCTAAGTTTCACAGCAAAAAGGTTTTGACTTGCCGCATTGCATTTTGGTGTAAGTGCAGACAAAATAATGAGCTGTGTATGTTAAAACATATCAATCATAAAAGCTCTTGATTTATCAAACTGAACTAATTTCCCTTGCAAAGATACTTTTCCTATCTCTCACGTTGCCGCGTCAGCTTACATCCAAGCAATTCATTTAATTCATAGAGGCATAGTGCGTAAAAGCAAAATGGCTCTCTGACATAATAATAAAAAAAATAAAAAAATTGAAAAATGTTGAAAGAAGATGTTGCTTGTTAAATTGAATTTACATTTGGAGGTAGTGGACCTTTTGGTAGCCAAGATGTCCTTGTGGAAGAGTTATTTTATGACCCGTGAGTAGTACAATAACCATAGTCTCAATTATTCTATCTATAATATACATAATGATGCTGAAATACAAGTAA
The DNA here is from genome assembly GCA_900303265.1 of Brotula barbata. NCBI lineage: Eukaryota > Metazoa > Chordata > Actinopteri > Ophidiiformes > Ophidiidae > Brotula > Brotula barbata. The sequence goes on from OMNV01002923.1 coordinate 95,484, forward strand.
ATAGCAGGTTATATAATTTTCCTGTTTAAAGTCTTTGTTCGCCTGGTCTCTGGTATGGCTCACCACCAATTTAGACAAACTGTTTAATTACAAACTTACAAAGTTGAGTGGTTAAGGTTGGAGTGGCAACCCACAATATTGCATGAAATTGTAATTTACTGTAAAACAACTTTCTTTACTCAGTTTCTCCTGCCTTTGTGCCTGCTGTATTTCAGGTCTTACCTGGGAGGAGTGTAAAGCCCAGTGTCCTCAGGGAGTGGTCCCAGCCTGCCATAATTCTGAGGATACTGTCACCATCTCTGGACCACAGGTTGAATATAATCACTCAGCTAATACTCTGTTTTCTTTATGCCAACACATTTCATGCATACTGTAGAGCATGAATTAGGTTTTGAAGTTTTGAACTCAACCTGACTCACACATGTGAACTAAGAGCGCTCTACGTGGCAGACTCACCCCAAGACAGAGCAGATAGTTTTGAACCTGAACCCAACTGTACAAACTTTAACCCTAATATCCTATCAGATGTGGACAGTCTTGTCAAGCGCTAATGTAGAGAGCACAGAGACACTGGGTAAAAACTTTGGATTAGCTAATTTCCATCTGTGAGATGGGAACCTATAATGCAAAGCAAGATTGAGCTGTTTAACAGTGGATTTTGAATGTTATTTTGCAGTTGTAGGTACTCATCACAGATTAACCATTCAACTACTATAACTTTTATAATTGTGTTTCAAAATTCAATCATAAAGCAATAAAATATCTCCTTTCTTGCCATGACATACCTCTTAAACTCACAGTAACAAACAAAAGAAAGCAAGAATTCATAAAACCTAAGCAGCAATAATTATTTTTCATCCAGTCTTGCCACAATCCACTGTGTAATGTACTAAATATGTGGCGTTTACTTCTTTCAGGAAAAAGTGAGTAAGTTTGTGACAGAGCTTAAGGAGAGTGGCGTATTTGCTAAGGAAGTACGAAGTGCTGGTGTTGCTTTCCATTCCTACTACATGGCCTCCATTGCTCCAGCCTTGCTAGCTGCTCTGAAGAAGGTACTGTTCTGACTGCAGCACTGAATTTCCTATCCTGGTGTTGTAGTGACACCTACTGCTAAGATTGGGAAACTGGATCCATTAGATTTCACTTTCTCATGAATATCTTATTTATTTGTACTTTTCATTCCACAATACACTATTTCTCAAAAAAAATTAACCAATTTTTGTAGACACTTGTGTCTATATTTGTATTCTTATTTCTATGACAGTATACACATGCAGATCTGTTAAGTTCAATAATTAAAAGTAAATCTTTTTCTTAAAATCTTCCACTGTTGCAGGTGATCAAGGATCCCCAGCAGCGTACATCCCGCTGGGTGAGCACAAGTATCCCTCATTCTGAGTGGAGTTCTAATCTGGCATTGTACAGCTCTGCAGAGTACCATGTCAACAACTTGGTGAGCCCGGTGCTGTTCCGCGAAGGCCTCAGTCTGGTGCCAGACAATGCTGTTGTGGTGGAGATAGCGCCACATGCACTGCTCCAGGTACTATAACCATGATAAAATACAGCTATATATGCTTTATCACTGTTTGTTAAAATAGTCTGGGAGAATTTACAGGATGTAAACTTGACTCCGTATGATTTGAGACCAAAAGTAAAAAGCACAAAATTAACAGCTAATGTCATGTTGCTGGTCCTGGACCCTTTGTGCCAACCTACCTAATTTCCATTTTATGTTTCTATGTGTTTCCACACGTACCTGCGCATGCAGGCGATCCTGAAGCGTACTCTAAAGCCTACTTGTTCCATTCTTCCCCTGATGAAGAGGGGTCACGCCAACAACCTGGAGTTCTTCTTCTCGCATATTGGTAAAATCTACATGAATGGGTAAGTGTCTGATTAGCCTTTCTCTATGTAGGAGATGTTTTTGACTGATCACTAGTATTAACATTCACTTAACTCTTCTCTGCAGCATTAATGTGGAGGCTAATGGCATTTCACCGGCGGTGAAGTACCCGGTGCCAGCTGGTACCCCTCTGATCTCTCCCCTCGTGAAGTGGGATCACTCCCAGATCTGGGATGTTCCCAAAGTTGAGGATTTTCCATCTGGTTCAGGAGGGTCTGCTTTAGCCACTGTCTATAACGTTGGTAAGGCCTGTACAGATAATCTAACCTTTATCTGCCCTGACGTAATGTCTTTGAAAATACTAGTAACTTCAGTTTTCTTGTTAGCAATAATTCTTGAATAATTCATTTCAACTAAATCATCACTCTCAAAAGTTTGCTAGAGAGGAGAGGTAGAAAATGGGAGTGAATCCGTGTGGCATGTTGACAATTTACACATTCTGGGGTATTTTTGGTAGCCGTCATTGCTGTCTGGAGTGTATGATGAATAAGAGTAATCATAATCATAGTGTAAAAAATTTTTCAAAATTTACCCGCACTGGAATTAAAAATTTTCAATTGAATTTAGTAAAAAAAAAAAAAATCCCTCTTCCCTTGTTATTTACACATTAAATTTTTCCGATTAAAGAAATGGGGTAAAAAGCTATCAGGAACAAATCAAAATGACAGAAAATTCTGGAATGCTAAAAATTTCTCAAGGTTTTGCTCTTTACTGTAGTTGCTGTGACAACCAGATAACATGCACGTGGTCTAGTGCTACACTATGAGAAAAGATATCACATCTTACCAACCTTTCCTGCACTTGATCACGATCAGATGTCGGCCCCGAGTCTCCAGACCACTACATGATCGGTCACTGTATCGACGGGCGTGTCCTCTATCCGGCTACCGGGTACCTGTTGTTAGCCTGGCGGACCTTAGTGAGAAGCTTGGGAATTGTTATGGAAACAACTCCTGTTGTCTTTGAGGATGTCACCATCCACAGGGCCATCATCCTGCCCACGAGCGGTAAGAAAAGCATGAGCGGACGAAATGACAAAGTGATGAAGTTTGAGTGAGTGATGATCTGACTTATGCCTCTGTTTTTACCCTTTGCTGGTAAGGCTCAGATTCTGTTCGGATAGAGGTGCAACTTATGGCTGCCACCAACAAGTTTGAGGTGTCAGAGAATGGCAACTTGGTTGTAAGTGGTAAGTATGCTTCCAATTTTATATGTATGTTTTCAATATATACCATTTTAAATAAGATTAACAAGACAAAACATTGTAGCAACAGCAAAAATGATGATCATACCAGCAGAATAAAACAGCATTAAAATAAGAATATACAGTAGCCAAAAATACGCCAGAGCCAGCCCACTTAATGATTTTATTCATTCTGTTGGAGTCGTTGGTTGAAATGCTGCAGCTCAGCCCACAGCAACATAAAAGATGGTTCAAAATGTACTAGGTCCATTCTCTGACTTATCCTACTGTTCTTCCTTTCTAGGGAAAGTTAGCATTCTTGAGGATGCAGCTCTGGATTCATTTCACAGTCAAATAAGCAAAGACGTTGCCAAGGACAGCAGTGATCAAAGAATGAAGCTTATGGCAAATGACATCTACAAGGACCTGCGGCTGCGCGGCTATGAATATGGGAAGGCTTTCCAGGGCATATTTGAGTCCAGCAATACAGGTAAAGGTTATTTGAGTGTGTGTACACTTTTAAAACCTTTATTTTTATTATTTATTTTTATATGTTTATCACACTTTGACTGATTGATTGACTGATTGACTGACAGAATTCATAGGTCGGCTGTAGAACTGAAAAGTTTTTAGATTTTACTGTTTTTGCGAATGTGTTCCTACAGACAAATTAAGGCAGTCACATTTTCCATGTTGTGCTTAGGTACTTTTTATATTGCCATTATATGCCATTACATTTGCTGCTGTTTATGATGTTTTATGATGTTTGTGATGTCTTTTAGCTTTGTCTTTCTAAGTGTGTTTATGTATGTCAGCCATCTTGAAAATGGGGGTATTTGAACAAGTTACCCACCTGAACGCTTCCTAGTTGTAATTATGGGATGTCATCCCATCTTTCCAATTTCGATTTTATTAGGAAGGAATGACGTTTTAGCCTTATGCCTTCTATTTTCACTTTTTTGGTGTAAACTATGATAAAGATGTGGATGTGAAGTTGTAGTGTGACTATTCTCCGTATCCTCTCAGGTGACAGCGGTAAGCTCCAGTGGACTGGAAACTGGGTGACCTTCCTTGACACCATGTTACAGATGTACTTGGTCGGGGTATCTGGTCGGAGTTTGCGTTTACCAACCAGGATTCGCTCGGTGTGCGTTGATCCAGCCCTCCACCTAGAAAAGGTCTCAGAATACACAGAGGGAAAGCAAGGTGTGTCTTATTTTCTTTTATACCTGTATACACACAATTTTTTCTGACTGTTCTTAATTATTTATTATACAATTATTGAATAATTGGATGGTAGATATTCAGCATTTCATGGTCTATTTGTTTCAGAGAGTTACAGCTGACATGAGATTGAGACAGTAATTGAATTATGTATTCTTTTCTGCCTGGCAACCACACACATTCTTGATTTGTCTGACATGTCATCATTCTTCTGTTGTTAATTAATTAGCTATACATTTTGGGTACTAACTTGACATGCATGAAATTTGTATCAGGTGAAATCTATTAGGTGAAAGAATTGTACCAATAGGCTGGTTGATCAGCACTGCCAACTAATTTTTTTAATGGACTTCTATCTTTTGTGTCTAATCCTCCTTTTCTGTTTCTCAGCTGTAGACGTCCACGTCAACCATTGCCTTGAGGTCGCTGTTGCTGGTGGAGTCCAGATCTGCGGACTTCACACCACCGTGGCACCCCGTCGGCAGCAGCAGCAGAGCCTGCCCACCCTGGAGGAGTTTGTGTTCGTTCCCTATGTAAAGACGGACTGTTTGGCAGGCGATACAAAACTGGCAGAGCAGCTTAGGCTCATCAGAGGTAAATTAAAGTAACCAATCATTACATCGCATCTAAATTATGCATAATTTGCATCTGTCAGAGGTGCTTGTGCTTTCTAAGATAGTACTGTATGTCTTGTTTGACTGAATTTCTAAAAATGGCTTCACTTTCTTTGTGAAACTGTAAGCACAAATGAAGAGGACCGATAGTAAATTTACCATGCTTTTTTAAACTTTCAATAATGTTACTTCATTTTCCTTATCAGTCATATTCCTATATTTTATACTTTTTATTACAATTTTTAATTTAATTTTTCTCATTTCCTCATTGCTCTCAATTAAGGCCTCATCAAAAAACTGCAGCAAAAGTTAAACGCCCATGGTGTTAAGCTCTTGATCCCTGGCTTAGAGGGAGTGTCGGACTGCTCCCTGCCAAGCCCAGAGCCAACTGAGCCCAGCTTGGTACGGTTGCTGTCCCTGCTCTGTAGCTTGGAGCTGAATGGGAACCTTCAGTCTGAGCTGGAACAGACGGTAGAGAAGGAGAAGGTGTGTTTGCTGCAGGACAACCTGCTGCAGGGCTTGCTTGGTGATCCATCCCTCAGACACTGCCTTGACATTGCAATGGAAAACTCAACACCTGGCAAAATCAAAGTCCTAGAGGTAAGAATGGAACAGCAGTGCAAAGCTATGATAACATTTAACAACAGTGATCACGACCACCAAACACATCTGTAGTCTAATCAAAACAAACAATCCACAAATTAATTTATGATCTAAGTGAGTGTGTTGTGACGCTGCACACAAACATGAATTTCAGGCAGTAAGAATTTTTTGGTACGACATAAATTCTGTGGGACTAGTCTGAATCTCTAAGAATCCTCTGACACCCGATATCTGTCTTTTCTTATAGTTATAAAATGATCGCAACCCAACTAAAATTTGTAGCATACAGGGACATGGATGTAATTGGCTGAAGCCTTCATAATAAAAGTGCATTGTAGCTTCTTTTTTAAAAGATGGTCTAAAAAGAGTTTGTTTTGAATTGGATTACATATTTTTCCTCTCTTTAAATTCTGCTAGGCTCTCTCCGGGGATGGTCAGCTCTTCTCACAAGTGGTAGCCCTCCTCAACATCCAGCCCATGCTGAATGTAGACTACACTGCTACGGTGACCAACCCTGAACTCCTGAGCCCCCAGCAGTCCAACCTGGAAGAGCTAGGAGTGTCCTCTGGCCAGTGGGACCCCCTTGTGAGCCCAGCTCCAGGCGGAACAGTAGGAGGGGCAGACCTGGTGGTGTGTAACCATGCCTGGGGCCCTCTAAAGACTGACGCTGGACTGCTAGTGGCCAATCTGGCTTCTGGGGCCAAAGAAGGAGGATTCATTCTTATCCACACCTTACTGAAGGGAGAGACTCTGGGTGAGATGGTGGCCTTCCTCTCCACTAGGTCACACACCAGCACCAACCATCAAGGACTGCTCACACAGGTCAGTGAAGTGTCCAGGCCATAAATGTATCCATCACACAATTGAGACTTGCTGTGGTCATTGAATTATGTAATTTACAAAAGTTTAAATTAGTTTGGGTGGACGCTGATGTGTTGCTCATATTAGCACCTTCTCCTTTCCAGAACGAGTGGGAGAAAGTATTTTCTGAGGCTTCACTCAATCTGGTGGCTGTCAGGAAGTCCTTTTATGGATCTGTCCTCTTCCTGTGTCGCCGTCGTTTAACCAGCAACCAGCCTGTTTTCCTTCCTGTGGACAAGATTGATTATCAGTGGGTTGAAACACTCAAGGTATGTTTAGCCATTAGTTCATTAAAACATCTGAAAAGGGTTTTTTTAAGTCAAAATGAAAAGAATGGGGACTTTATGTGTTCCTGTAAAGTTAGAAGAATTATAACTCAAAGGAATTACATTTGGTACATTGTCACATTACATCAGTTAGAGAGACAGCATCACTTTTATAGTATGTCCTACCACAGCTGTTTTATAATACAGTATGTAGTTTTACAGCATGATATGTAGTTTCCTTTGGTCTCAAAGCGCCATTCATAAATGTTTTCATTACTGCATCAAACATCTATACAGGCTACATTGGCTGAGTCCTCAGACTGTCCAGTTTGGTTGACGGCATCTCAAGCACACTGTGGCATTGTGGGAATGGTCAATTGTCTACGACAGGAGCCTGGTGGCAACAGAATACGGTAGGTCACCATAACATCACCATGTGATATAGTTTTTTAGTGGCTGTGCTATGTGGAAAATGTGCAAGCTTTTGATATCTGCAGTCTAGGCCTATCTTCAGTCAGTGCATTGGAATGCACTTTAAAATTTTTAATTGTGATTAAGGCAACTAATCATTTTTTAAATAATGGACAAACTGGCATCATAGTGCAATAACTCAACGAGTAATGTATACTTGGAGAATAGCAGAATCCTATTGATTGCCTCATACACCTTAATAATTAACAGACTCCCCTGGAGAACAAACCTGACAAACATGAGGACAAAATGCATTTATGCTGTTGACAGTAAATATTGTCTGTCAGAACTTTTTTTATGCTTGATCATTGTGAGAGAGCAACAATGCTGCATTGGTTTAAAGAAAGAACGACATCAAAACATTCGGGGCGTAGCAGTTTTGCTTAGAATTTACAATTGTGGATAATGGGTCAGGTAAGCTTGGCTGGCTCATGTGGGCATGTAAAACTGGACCAATGTATGATTCTTTTCAGCACGTAGCTTTGATTCTTCATAGTATCTGTGCTGTGTTCACAATCTTATCATTTTTTCCTTTGTTACCAGGTGTGCGTTTGTGTCCAATCTAAGTAAATCGTCAGAAGCACCATGCCTAAAGCCAGCACATGATTCCATGCACCCTGTTCTGAAGCGGGACCTGGTAATGAACGTGTTCAGAGATGGACAGTGGGGTGTATTCAGGCACCAGCTTATCAATCGTGGTATGAAAATATCATCTTACTAATTACTTCTCTGTTATGTTACTTAATGGTAAAATGTTAACAGACTACTATGCAAATATTTCATTTACTTTCCTTGTACTTTCATCTAAACTAGTCCCTTTTTTGGTTGTCAGATCCAACAGAAGAACAGACAGAGCAGGCCTACGTTAACGCATTGACCCGCGGTGACCTGTCTTCTCTGCGCTGGATTGCTTCACCCCTGCGCCATTTTGTGGCCAACAGCCCCAACACAAAACTTTGCTGTGTGTACTACAGCTCGCTCAACTTCAGAGATATCATGCTGGCCACCGGCAAACTGCCACCTGATGCAATTCCAGGTACTGTCTTACTTACGCCTATATGCAGGTTCAGTGCCTTAAAAAGTCTGTGGACAGTGTTTTGGTTGTACCAAAACAATTAAAGTTGTAGCGGTAAAACGGTACACAAAATACTCACAGACAATTAGAATTGTAACATTCTGTTGATCCCATCTTGTAGGCGACCTGGCTCTGCAGCAGTGTATGCTGGGTATGGAGTTCTCCGGTCGTGATCCCAGCGGTCAGCGTGTGATGGGGCTGCTGCCAGCAAAAGGCCTGGCAACCTGCGTGGATGCTGACCAACGATTCCTCTGGGACGTTCCCTCCAGCTGGTCAGTGGCAGAATTTTACATTTTAAAATATAGCATGTAGTTAAACATTAACCATTGAAGAAAATCTCACCTGTTGTATTCATGCTATGTGCTACCAAAGTTTCACTTGATTTTGCTTTCTTCTCATTAGAAATTTGAAAAAATAACTTAACCCTGTATGCCACAAGCTTACACCACAGTGTGATCTGTGTTATGCTGCCATCTACTGGATAATTGCATTAACTTCCATCAAAGTAACAAGTAATGATCTGCAGTGTGTTGCCGTAATGTTAATGGATCTAAATGAGCGGCAAACAAAAACTCCAAGAGTCACTTGCGGCTCAGGATTCTATACTGAAAGTGATGTCACTTTTAAAACCTGCGGAGACTATTTCTGACTGGGACATTGCCAGAATTGATACCATTCATTGCTTAATGCTTTTAAAATTGCAATACATAGGTTATATAATGTATAATTTCTGCTGCTGCAATGATTTTTTTAACCCATTGGTCTTAAAGCTCATTTTAATGTATGGAAGACCCAAATCGCATCATACTGTAATTTTATTAATTACAGACAAGCTATAAACACAATCAGCCATATTCTCCTCACTGTAATTTCTGCTTCTGTTATTAAATGGCATCAAAAATGATGATATTAAGTATTGTGTTTTCGCAGTAATAGTTAATAATTAATCAATAATTGTTAATAGTAATCTTGACAACTCTATTTACAGGACTCTGGAGCAGGCCGCGTCAGTCCCTGTGGTGTATGCCACAGCCTACTACTCCCTGCTGGTGCGTGGCAGGCTCCGACCTGGCGAGAGCGTCCTCATCCACTCAGGATCAGGGGGAGTTGGCCAGGCTGCCATTGCCATTGCACTCAGCAAGAAATGCAAAGTTTTTACTACAGTTGGTTAGTACTTGATCTTGGTTAGAAAATTGGTCTTCCAGATTGTTTTTATCAGACTAGCTATATAGTTTCCACCCTATGGTATACATAATGTGATTTAAACTCATGAAGGAAAGACAGGATTAGAGACACCTACATTTGGATAATATCTGTATTGTTGTTGTTACTATGTAATCCTCACATGAACAGCAGAGTTCCACACTTCAATCAACTCATGGCTCACAGGATTTCTCAGCCTACACAAGAGCATGTAGTCTCTAAATTTAAATTTAATTTAAATGGACTGATATGCAAATGACTAGAAAAGAAGGCATTGTCAAACTGAGTGTTTTTCGGGCGACTCACTGCCTGTGCTGCACTATTGTCATCATCACATAACACAAGACAATTCTAGTTTGGCTCAGTATCACCAGAACCTCTGTAAAATTTTGTTTCTGGATATAGATTTTGTGTATTTGTGTGTTGTCACTAGGTTCAGCAGAGAAGCGAACCTACCTGCAAAAGCGATTCCCTCAGCTCACAGCAGAGTCCTTCGCCAACTCCAGAGACACCTCCTTTGAGCAGCACATCCTGCTACACACAAAAGGCAAAGGTCAGAACTACAGTGACATCAGCACTTCTCTACATCTTCACCATGCCCAACACGTATATTGAGTTTAAAACCTTTGAAATGGGAGTGACTTTTTGGAGAATTGTGTGTGTTTAGGCGTGGACCTGGTTCTAAACTCTCTGGCTGAGGAGAAGCTACAGGCTAGTCTTCGCTGCCTGGCCAGGCATGGAAGATTCCTGGAGATCGGCAAATACGACCTGTCCAACAACTCACCAATGGGTGAGCATAAAATTACACACAGAGATCTGGGCTAATTGTTTGTGCAGAGTAAAATGTATGTGACAGTTTGTTTACAGAAATTACATACATCTGAGTAATGACTACAAGTTGTTATAATGTTTTTGATCAGTTGCCAGTAATTTAATTGTTTTGAGTCTAAGAACGGATGCAGTTGCTAATGTTAAAGGTATGCTTGCAACTTTCATACCTTTCACTTTTGTGGTTCTGCTTTCCACATGATGATGATGCGAAGGTAGCAACGACCCCTGGGTGGTTAAATAATGAGACCAGAGATAAACAGCGCTTGATGTATCCATTCTTGATACCTGCACATCCTGTGTGTAATTGGAGTATTTATGTAAATAAGCTGACTGTAACTGCTGGAACAAGAAGAAAATTCAAAGCCCGACTTTATTTTTACCAGTAGCCTATTGATTTTTCAAACTGTCCAACATATGAAAATTGAAGCTTTACCTATGAAGATACAGACCTGTTCGTCCTGTATGCAATCACGTTAAGCTGTCTCTGTGTTCCTTTAGGCATGGCGTTGTTCCTGAAGAATGTGACGTTCCATGGCATCTTGTTGGATGCCTTGTTTGAAGAGGGCAATAAGGAATGGGAGGAGGTGTCAAGCCTGCTGAAGCAGGGCATCATGGGAGGTGTAGTTCAGCCTCTGAAGACCACAGTATTTGAGAGGGATCAGGTGGAGAAAGCCTTCAGATACATGGCTCAGGGCAAACACATTGGTAAAGTCGTGCTGCAGGTCAGTGTCACCTCAACTTTAAGTGGTCTTGGGGGTACAAGTTGGCGTTAGTCCACAATTATATTACTGATACACCTGAAATATCTGTACTAAATTTACTGAAGTATTCATTGTGACACCATTATGCAGATCCGTTCTGAAGAGGTGGTCCAAAGTTCAGTCCAGAGTGCCTCCCCCTCGCCTATTTCAGCTATCTGTCGCACCTTCTGCCCTGCCTCCCACACTTACATCATCACAGGTGGACTGGGGGGATTTGGTCTGGAGCTTGCTCATTGGTTAACGGAAAGAGGAGCCCGCAAACTGGTGCTTACCTCCAGATCGGGTATCAGGAACGGTAAGTGAGATTTAACCACACGAGCCTTCGTCAATTAATTACATCCATATTCATTTACAACAGACAAAAAAAAAATTCCACCAAGCACTTTATTTTTTAGTGTTATAATATCGCACATTTCCATTTAAACTAACTTATTGTGTGGTCACAAGTGTTTCTAATCTTTTTTGACCATTTGACTCTTTTTAAGCAGTAAGTATGCAGCAACAGCATCACAAATGACACAAATTGACAGGACAATGCCCCGTTACTGGCGTCTGTTTAGTTATACTCTTCATTTATTGATAGGTTACCAGGCAAAGAGAGTGCGTGATTGGCAGAGCCAGGGCGTAGAGGTGCTGGTGTCAACCAATGATGTCAGCACGCTGGAGGGAGCAGAGCGACTGGTGGCTGAGGCCTGCAGGCTGGGCCCAGTGGGGGGAGTGTTCCATCTTGCCATGGTAACGTGTCTGATTATCTATCCCTCTACAGATCATGAATTAATACACATCATGAATTAATCTGATGTTGATTTACATAATAAATGCAAAAATAACATTCATTAAAGTACCAGATCTAAACAGAAAGAGGACATCACTGTACCCGACTTACATTTCCTGTGACATTTTTAGTTGTGGTTGTTGTTGAAAAACGGTTGAGCAATTTTGGTGCTGGGACCAGGCTTAATTTTGGCAGGACAGACAGATTTTATCAATTTATTTAATTTTAGTCATCTGGATGAAAATGAAAGTTTTCATTTTAGTCTTTCAATGAAAATGTATTAATTTTAATCAATACTTAAGCTGTAATTTTAGCTCAAATTTAGTCACCAGTATTTCAATCCTATTTTTAATTTTGCTGATGTTTTTGCTTTTATAGTTGTCTCCTCCGATAGCTTAAAACTGACAACACATTTTTATTTAAGATAATCATCTTTGGTTACATTCATGTTATCGTAGCTGATAATGAAAATTTTGTCAACAAAGTTTTCACTGTCTGGGAACAGAAGCGGGCAATCAACTGTGCATGCAGTCAGTTTTTTGAAAGCCAAAACAATAGGGTTGAGTCTTTATTTGGAACATTTATACTTAATTGCGAAACAGCGTACTCAATTGTGGGTTGCAATCACTGCAGTGCCGTTGCACCAACTGTCATAGTTAAGATAAAAACCTATGATTGTCTCTTAATTTAAACAGACTTTTACTGTTATGCCTCAACCTCCCACTAAACCGTGTCCATATTGTTTTACCAGGTGTTGAAAGATGGCATGTTGGAGAACCTTACACCTCAGCACTTTCAAGATGTTAACAAACCTAAATATGATGGCACCATAAACCTGGACAAGTAAGATAGCATTAAAAAACACACACACATCATCAGTCTTACTCATTCAGAAAGATTCCCTCATGTTGAGTCACAGCAAAGAGTGCAAGAGCAGATCAAAACATTTAATTTAAATAAACTGAACTAAATCACCTGAGTGGGCTTAGATGTCAGTGTTATGTTTTGTTTTTTTAAATGATTTGTCAAAATTGAAATGAGGAAATACCGCTTTCTACAGTCAGTGTCTATAAATAACCGAACATAGTTGTCTGACGCAAGTTGTCCTTAACATGATACATTTTTTACGGTTCCTTTTCATGTACCCCACATTCTCAACATTAGAATTGTTGATCTCTAATTCAATGCGTTATTACGTTCTGCATTTTAAATAGTTGTTCTCATCCACAGAGTGACCAGGAAGTTATGTCCAGACCTCAGGTACTTCGTGGTCTTCTCCTCAGTTAGTTGTGGACGTGGCAATGCTGGCCAGAGTAACTATGGTTTCGCTAACTCAGCTATGGAGCGCGTGTGCGAAAAACGCCACTATGACGGACTGCCCGGCCTGGCTGTCCAGTGGGGTGCGATAGGGGATGTTGGCGTGGTGCTGGAGACCATGGGTACTAATGACACGGTGATTGGGGGGACCCTGCCGCAGCGCATTGCATCATGCTTGGAGGTGCTCGACCGCTTTCTGTGCCAGCGGCAGCCAGTGATGTCCAGCTTTGTGCTAGCAGAGAGGACAATGGCGAAGAGAGATGAAGGAAGCCAAAAGAACTTGGTGGAGGCCGTAGCCCATATTCTAGGTAAGATACAAGCTTAACAAATCCATCCTGCCAAAAGATACCAGAGAGACATTAATGTCGCTCTTAAGTACAGTGTTTGGATTAAAGCCATTTACCCACTTACTGTATATCACCATGAAATTGAATCTGAAAAATATACAGTACTGTGTAAAAGTCTTGGGCCACCATTAGATTTGTTGTTTTAGCAATGCTATCTATCCGTTTATTAGAGTACAACCAATTTTCAGTATTAAACAGTAAGAAATTTTTTTTTTTTTAAATCAGAAAAGAACAGCTTCTACATGTTAAAGTGTCTTAAGTCTTTAGTGTGACCTCCCTTTACACTTGAACCAGGCTCTCTTCAACCTAAATGGGATGGAGCCCTAATTAATGTCATTGCTAACACCTGTATTTGTCCTACTTTCATCACTATTTACTGTCAGAATGACTGCTGGGAAAAAGGTCCATTACACCAGGTTTAATAGTGGGGGACCAAGACTTGCACAGTACTGTACATTTTTAATATTTTTGTATAGATCCCATTTTTGTACATTGAGGCTACGTTGCAGGTTCAACTAGAAGGGGCTAAATCAAGAAAAAGGGTTTATTAAGGGTTGATTATTGGAAAATTTGAAACTTGCAATTCTGCTAAAAAAACCAAAAAAAAACCAGAAGAATCTGCTGTAAGTGCATACACAACTGCCAGGATATTTATCTATGGACAAGTGGTGTAAAACACAAACAATACCTTCTCTCTGATCCAGTTATTTATGACTGGATCGATATTTATGGATACAAAATAGATCCTATGATGCACAGGCTGGATGAAAAATGACCTGGGCCATAACGCTTCATGTGAATTATATGACATTGTTCCTGATTTTAACGGACAATAACATCATTTTGCACCAACACTATGCTTCAGTCTGCAAACTAAACGTGGTTGGCATCCTACCAAGACACATGATCATCGTATGGGACCTTTTTTTATTTTTAGACCTTAAAATAAGTCTTACCCTAGCCCTCATTTTCAGGGGTGCGGGATGTGAGCAGCCTGAATGCCGACACCTCATTGGCTGACCTGGGCCTAGACTCCTTGATGGGAGTGGAGGTTCGCCAGACTCTGGAACGTAACTACGATATTGTCATGGCAATGAGAGAAATCCGGCAGCTCACCATCAACAAACTGCAGGAGCTAGCAAGCGGCAAGTCAGGTGGATCAGACGGTATGAGAAACAGCTGAACTTCATCTACAAAAAGTTTTATATTTGTCGTAAAAATCCATGAGCCAATAACATTTAAATGCAATACAATGTTTTGTGTTTAATTCATTTCCCATTTAATGCTGTAACTTATCTTCATTCAATACTCCAGCGTCTCATCCATCTCCGGCAAAGAAAGTTAATTCTTTGTTGGATTCTGATCTCAACCTCCTATTGGTCAAACCTGATGACCCAACCGTGACCCTGCTCAACAACTTAGAGAGCGCGGAGAAGCCACTGTTCTTAGTCCACCCCATAGAGGGCTCCATCACCGCCTTTAAGACACTCGTCTCCAAGCTCAGTGTGCCATGCTATGGCTTGCAGTGCACTAAAGGTAAACTACATCCACTAACATATCCACACACACACAAGTTCACACAAGCACAACAGAAAACCAATCAATGCATAAGTACGCTAATTAGCTTCAATGTACTGCAACTGTCATTGCTCCTTAACAACCTGATTTCACAAACTACATCCAAATATTTTTGTCCCCTCTCTACCAGCTGCTCCTCTGGACAGCATCCAGTCCCTGGCCGCCTACTACGTAGACTGTATCAGACAGGTTCAGCCAGACGGACCCTACCGAATAGCCGGCTACTCCTTTGGAGCCTGTGTGGCCTTTGAAATGGTGTCTCAGCTGCAGACCCAGAATCAGCCCGTGGAACACGTGTTCCTGTTTGACGGGTCACACTCGTATGTGGCTGCACACACACAGGTTGGGCAATGAGGCTCACACACACACACACACACACACACCCACCCACAAAATATTTAGACTCCATCTTATCATTCACTGTATTCGATGATAGCAGGACTGACTGACTGACTGAATTAACTCTATATTTGGTGTCCAGAGCTACAGGGCCAAGTTGACTCCAGGAGACGAGGCTGAGGCCGAGACTGAAGCCTTATGTGCTTTCCTCCAGCAATTCGCTGACATCGGGTACAAAAAGGTACACGTCAGTCTACAGTCACGACAAGTTTTCAAATTAGAAATTGTGTTTTTCAGGAATGGAAATGGTTTGAAGTCATGTATTTTTATGGAATGGTCATCTTCAGAATCTTGTCAATCAAGCTACAATCTGAATATTTCAGTTCGTGGTCAGTTTGCATAAACTAGATTCCACTCCTTTTTTCCAGTTAGTAGAAATGCTCATGCCGCTGTCAGACCTGGAGGCCCGAGTCGATATGGCAGTAGACCTCATCAGCTCCAACTATAAGAGCGTCAACCGAGACTTGCTCCGCTTCGCTGCCATCACTTTTTACTACAAACTGAAGGCTGCCGAAGGATATCTACCAGCAACGAAATACCACGGCACTGTGACGCTCCTGCGCGCCAAAACCAGCAGTGAATACGGAGACAGCCTGGGAGTGGACTACAAGCTCAGCGAGGTCATACCCATACACATATTATCACACCCGTCATTCACTTACAAGAGTGCATACTAGAATGAAATGTGTTATTGGAGTTTTTCACCTTTTCAGGTTGATCTCAAAACCTTGTTCCTTAAATTGACATAGTGAAGAAGATTATCTTTTCAATGTCCGGTTTAGATTTTTCATTTTTTCCACAAAATACAGTATAATCCTATTCACACGTTCCTGCCTTCCCCCACCCCTATTTAAACAACACGGTCTAATTTTAGTTTTGATAGTCATTTGTTTAAAATAAATAAATAAATAAATCAAATTAACTTAATTCTGTAGGTGCGGTTATTTATAAACAGTCCAACCAGCAATTTGAAAATACCATCGCTAGAACGAGCAGTGTGTGTGCATCAAATCGAATATTTTTACGTCTTAAGTAACATACTTGCTTTGATTTATGTCTTTCCCAGGTGTGTGACGGCAACGTGTCGGTCCATATGATTGAGGGCGATCACCGCACATTTTTGGAGGGAACGGGGGCGGAGTCCATGAGCAGCATCATCCACAGCTCATTTGCTGAGCCACGTGTCACTGCAAAGGAAGGCTAGTCATGCTCAGCCCTCCATCCCACTCTGATGACTTAAAGTTAAAGATTTTCTGATAGACTTTGTAGAATAATGTCAGAGTTTGTGTTTTCTACAATAAGAATAATGTGTATATCTTTCACGTGTCTTCTTTCTGCCTGTAATCTGTGACAAATTGTCCTAATATCCCCAATGCACCTTATTCCTACTCGTTGCACCTTACTGACCATTTTCTCAGTTCCTGCATTGGACACTCTTCCCCCAGTCTATCACAGAACTTAGCCTTTGTCCTCCTACTTCTGTTCTGTCAGCATGTGTTACACTAGTTAGAGGTGGGCGGTGAAAGCAGACCAATAGACGTCTGCACAATCACGTGTGGGAAAAAAAAACGAAGAATGAATTTGAATTGTCAAATCACGAGTGCGCTGTGAGCATCAGTGCAACTTGCTGGGGAGCAAAGAAAACTCGACCGGATGTTTCAGTTTTACACAAAACAATTGCCTACTTGCATTGAAGGTTGCTGTGGAAACTGGGACAGACACCGCGTGTTTAACACAAAGCGTGTCAGATCTGGTGCACAGTCTCAGATAGTATATTCTTATTCGTTCGTACTTGGATCCTTCTTATCCTGCTTTTGTGATATTACGTTTGAGAATAGACTAAGCTAACACAAACTGTTAATTAACCTTTGACCCCTCTTCTAGATTTAAAGTGATGTGGACATATTATTTCATTCTGATTATTCTGTAGTTATAGAGGCTACAAATGTGTAATGATGTTTTGGTAGCTTTGTGAACTGCCCTTTAGCTGTTGTCACATTAATGTCACTCACCCTGCCCCCTGCAAAAGAATTGTTTGTAATGGTTTTACAGACTTGTTTGTTTGTATCTCCTGTCTTGTGGCAAAGAAAAACCCAACCCAAAGTGACGCTTTACTCGTGCAGATGTTGTCTCAACTGCACTGTATATAGTGCCTGTAAATGCACAGACAGCTGTTTCACTTTAATCACTTAGTTTGGCTTTGTATTTGTATTTGATGCCTTGCTGGCAAAAAAAGCTTTTTTTTTTTCTTTTTTTAAATGGCACGTAAAAATAATCTGAAATTGGCATAAATTGATGTTGGTGCAGTCTAACAGACATAGATTATGTAATTGTAACTCAATTTACTCATCTGCCCAACTGCAGGCTTTTCAGCATGCTGTTCAACCGACGTACTCACAAATTAATTCAACAAATTATCAACAAACAAATTCCTATTAATTCCCCGTGTGTACGAATGAAATCCACATATTTACTGATGACAGTAAAGAGTACGATGTGAATGAGATGTACGGACTGGAGGTAATGGTTGTTTTTGTCTGTTTATTTTGGCTTCAAGTTGTTTACACAATGGTCACGATGTTTATTAGTTTTGAACTGTGGTAAATTAAAACTAACCTATTGCTGTCGTTTACAGAAACAAACTAGTGTTTTTTCATAGTATGTCATTGATGTCTGCTGCTGTGTCCAACTCCCATGACCTCTGCTGACTACACGAACCCCAGGAGTGGGGTAGATTCCTAACCTCTAATTTGACCTCTGAGGCCTCTAGTGGGGCTCATGAAGGGTCAGGTGACTAGTGTTAAGCGTGGTTGCAGTGATAAGGAGGAGGACGTGACGGTACATTGTCATCTCTCAAAATGTCTCATTTCCTGTATGTGTTGGTACTAGAAATAAAACCCTATCACCAAATCAAAATGTCTATTTTGTGATCTCTAAAGACTCTCGAGTGAATGATTGCAGCTAATAGGAACGTTTGATTTTCCAGTTGCTGTGTCTGGTTGTTCAAAATAGATTAAAAAAACTGCCACCAGAAAATTAATGAAGAAAACTAAGCAGATGTGTAAAGATCAGCAGGCTGTAGGAGCAATAAATGAAGGCCAACATAGCAAAACATGAAATCAATCTACAAATCCAGCTGGGAACAGCCACTACATTCTTTTCACCAAATGGCAGCAGGTGGTTCCCTTAGTAAACACTTTGTGGGGCAAGTTGACATCAGACCCTGGGTCACCTACACGGCAGAATAACTCCACACCTCTGATTGCCCCGTGTAAGTTGCTCCTTTTTCAGTGCTGCCAGGTAAAATTGTGGGTTTTTAAACTAATTTAAACATGAATTACTGCCTGACTCATAGGCAACCTGAGGACAACATCTGCTCTCATGGCAGCCTCACACAGTTCCTCTGCACATCCACCACAGGTCCAAGGTACAATTAAAGAGGAAATCTGATCTCATCTAAATTGATCATCGCATGAAAAATTGCCAAGTCTCTCTGCATCTCTCTCTCCCTCCCTCTCTCTCTCTCTCTCTCTGCATCTCTCTCTCCCTCCCTCTCTCTCTCTCTCTCTCTCCATCTCTCTCTCTCTCTCTCTCTCTTAGTTGTCTCGTCCATACTTTTTCTTTTGTATTGTCCATCGATGCAGCTTTTGATACTCCTGTAATAACATCACATCCACTATGCGCCAAACTATCAGCACTGATCCATGTTTTGGTCTGGTCACCTACACGGTCACCTGACAGTATCGGCGCTTCCTCCTGACTCATCAATTTTCTCTGCCATCTTCACACGGGGGGAATCTGCATCCGTTACCCACCGGCCCCCAAAAGGCCGAGGCGATCAGCAGGTCGGCTGCGTTCCATCAGGGCACCTACGCTCGTATCACTGCTCCTTATAAACCTCCTGTCAAGAAAATCAGGAGCGCAGCAAAGCATTTTTCTCTTTTCCTATCAATGCCAGACCACATGATGTCATTAAGAGAGACATCATGGGTGTCATGATGTCTCCCTTCCTACTATGTTTTCTCTTTTCATGATGTCACTACAGCCATGATGTCACGGTGTCCTGACCACAACGGAATAAAATGCATTTAACCAGACTGTCGGCTCTCTGTTTGTCAACCGCCATTCAACAAGAAGCAGTAGTAGTAGAGTGAGCTAAGATAAGGTCAAGTGTAGCGTGTGTCTAGTGTGTGTGTAGCCGTGTATCTTAGCTTTCATTATGGCACAAAACAGTAAAGATGTGACTAGTAAATTTACAGATATGTTGATGACAAAGATTCCGCGGGCTAAGTCGGAAGACGTCAGGCCTCTTTTCGACAGCGCCTTCGGTAAGATCAGCGACGAGCAGATGAGGCAGCTGGCGTCGGGACACGTCGACTGCGAGATGATGACTCTTCTCTCAGATTTGATATTAGACGTCATCCAGTTGCACACGAGATGCACACTGGACTGGTTCATACAGAGGGTCCAGCAGTATAAACTCTCCTCTGGGGTGACTTTGGACATACCTGCTGTCTCTGAGGGGACCATCAACACCAGACTGGGAAACTCAATCCCCGAGGCTTTTGCTGAGGCTTTGAAAATAAAGAGCATCGAGGACAGAGAGAGCTCAGAGAAACTGACTAAACTTATTTCCAGGGAGGTGGCCCGGAAGGTCAACTCTGCTCTCGCTCTATCTAAGGTCACCAAGTTACCGTCCAGCACCATTCAGTCTATCTTTGTGGACAGCTCTGTGTCTTGCACGGATGCTCTTCATTGTATGGTGAAGAATTGTGCAAAAATTCTGCAGTGCTGTTTTTGCAAACTGAGGAGCAGTAAGTCACGATCGCGCTGTGAAAAGGAGCAGAGGAGCTCGAGCAGGCAGCCGTCGGCGTCTCTTCCTCCGGCCGCGCAAACGGACGACCACACGTCGGACAGGTTTATCAAGAAGGTCGTGAGCAACGTGGTGGAGAAGAGGGCGACCGAGATCTCCCTGTCGCTGCGCGGCGAGACCGAGGCCGAGTCCACCTCGTCTAAAGCCGCGCTCAGTGACATCGCCAAGTCGTTTGTGGAGGAGCTGAAGAGCGCCGAGGTCAACCAGAGGAACTTCAGCGCTATATTTAAAATCAAGAAGTTCTTTGCCAAATGCTTTGCCAGGTCATTCATCCACAACATAATGGCAAAACTGCAGGGGACATCTGAGAAGACGGACACCAGGACATCTAGGATCAGTCTGGCAGACGGTGACTGTCCTTCCCACAGCTCAACCCTACAGAAGAGCCTGTCCCGCAAGCTCAGCAAAGACGACACCCAGTCCCTGTCCAACTACGTAGACCTCATGGTCGAGCAGATTTTCACAGAGGTGAAGGAGGAGCTCGGGGAGCAGCCGTGCACCGACGTGGTCGTCTACGAAAGTTTTGATAACGCCATATACAGCAAGCACAGCAAATTCCTAAAGGGCCTCACCACTATGATTTTTCACTTCCTGACCGGGAGGGAGGCCGCTCGAAATCTGAGTAACCCCATAATCAGCGGCAGTTCAGATTCTTCCATGCAGACAATTTACCTCCTGATAGAGGACTCAGTCAAGCGGTTCATCCTGGGTTTGTCCCTCTTCCTGAAATCCGACGTGTCGAGTAAGACCAGCCTGGCCCACGTAACCGTGGAGGACATTAACAAGATTCTGTCGAACATGCAGAACAAGGACAACGGGACGGACATGGACTACCTGCCCACGTGGATCCCGATCGACGTCAGCGAGACTCTGAGCCAGTCGGGAGAGAAATACAGAGAGCTCATCAACGAAGTGCTCTCCGACCTGCTGCTACGCATCAGCAAAGCCGGCAAGTCCCTCACCCTGTGCTCCATGGACTTTGTCAACATAAGGAACCGGCTGTCAGACAAGATCATAGCAAGGATCAACGGGTCCGTCCTCACGGTCCGTCCGGACACCTCGAACGTTAAGAACATCAGCAAAGCTATCTTTAAAGTCCTGCGCGAGCAACACCATTCTGCCGACAATATGTTGGCCAACATGTTTGTGAACGACGCGTCGTTTGACAACGCCGTTGTCAGCACGGTGTCCCGGTTCCTGACCAGTCTTATTCAGTCTAATTCCTCCAGCGTCAACTGCTTTGCCATCTTCCGCTTTTGATACAGATTTTCTGTCTTTTTAAAGTGGGTTTTCCCCGGGAACTCCGGTTTATCCCACAACGACCCAAAAACATCAATTGTTTTCCCGTACAAAGGTGGGTTTACCCTCGGAACTCCAGTTTATCCCACATTTCTCCCCAAAGAGGGTTTTCCCCGGGAACTCGGGTTTATCCCACCCACATCCACCCGCCAGTCAATCAACAATTAACTTAAATGATTAAATTCATTTGATTAAATCAATGCTTGTAAGGAAAGCATAACTATACAAAAAAAAATGTAAAAAAAAAACAAAACAAAAAAAACATACAAATGTCTAAATTATGACTATATCGATGTAATGATTCCAATTCATTTGGTGATGATTGATGATGATTGATGTGGATGTGAAAAAAACGACAGTTACACTCATTTCACACTGGCAGAACGGGACGCTGGACGGGCCGGCTCACTTTTCTGAGCGGCGCCGCAGCGAAAACTTCCCAGAACGTGAAAATCAGCCAGGATTTTTAATCTGCACTCCGCATACCCGCTGCACCATAACGAACGCCCCGTGGGCCGTGAACCGACGCACGGTCGGAGTGACGACGACACTCACGACCTCTACCGAACGCAGAGGTTACATCTCCTGCCAGGAGGGCCACGGGGTTCGAGATGTGGCGGTCGGAGGGTTTCACAGTGACGACGTGAGGAGGACGAAGATACGAACACGCCGAGTTCAGAGATTTTCCAACATGGGCGCTGGGAGGCCTCACCGTTTGTCGTCCGCCGCTGCGTGGCGTGTTTAATATGAACGAATGGGTGTTACTTTGTTACAGTTGACGGATGGATCGTGAGTTTGCACATCGTTTTGGCATCAATCCGCACTTTTGTTCTGCTCTCATGGAATATTGTTGTTGATAACATTTTTAGTTGTGCTATGTTTTGATTCACAGTGACTGCTTTTTTTAGTTGTTGCATATAAAAGTAGCAATACTTTTATTTAAAATAAAACTGAAATTTTAAAAGAGCATTTTGAAAATGTTTCTAGTCTGTCAAAATCACAAAATCAGGGCTCTCAAATACATTTGAAATTGAACGGACTCCTATCAAATAGTTTATCATCATATTCATCATTAAATGATTGCTTCACTTTTCATTTTACAATTTATGAACACACACTTATGCAACTATTCACTGCAGGCCTGTACAATATGGGCCGTAAGTAATATTGCGATATTTTTAGTCTATCGCAATACACAATATACTCTATAATCGCAATATTTTGAAATCTCCTCTAGAGCACTTCATAAATTCCCAATTTAACCCTTTCATGCATACAATCACACCACTCTGATTATTACAGGAACATGTCTGCATTAAAGCATTCTTGTGTCTATGTAGACAATTTGAAACTTGCACGTACAACGAAAATCACAACCAAGTTAAAGAAAACAGTATTTATTTTATCATTTTACTTTTTTAGTGCCATACCTCCTTCAAACACGTGTAAAGCTTTTTTACTTTTATGGGTTCTTTCTCCTTTGAATACGTTTACTGTAACATTTTACTGTGCGTGCCTTTTCAAAATGTCTCTTATTTTGTCTATTCCCCGACGTTTTCCTCGTCTTTCACGTTTAATTTGCAAACCAGCTCTTTGTCTTCATTTGTTTACCATGAATTGAAGTTTTACACAGCGCTGTCACTCAAGCTGTCCACTGGGATCAAACTTTTCATGGACTCCAAAGGAGAGGACACTGACATCAGCAAAATTATCTGAACTGTAAAGTGCAGGTAAGACCATCTGTCACATGATCCACTCATCCACGATCTGAAACCAGACAGGTCAGACAAGTCCACCGCAGGGCCGACACGAGCAGACGGACGACTCAATCACGCCCCTTTTTACTCATTTAGAGACTCACAACTCACCAGGGGAGGAAAGCGAGTAGCCACGCAAACACAAGGAGGACACACAAACTCAACACAGGAGGATCAGCCCAGGACTCAAACCCACAACCCTCTGACCGTGAGGCAACAGTGCTAACCAGCGAGCCACCGTGCCACCCTGAGTGACATGATTAATGCCGTGAATGGAAGGACCATGAATAAATACTCTGGATTCAGATTCAGTATCTTTGATAAGATATAAAGGTGTGTGTTTCATTTCAAATCCTTTCATGCAAGTGAATATTTTATGCTTTACTTTCACAAATGATCACAGTTTAAATGGTTTCTTTTAATTTCACAGCAATAAAGCAACACATTTAAAACAGACATTCCTGAAGAACTAAAGATGTCCACTGATCTAAAATCTTTTGATTCTTGTGTTCTTTAAGAATATTAGACCTAAATTAAGTCAAATTCAAGAAAAAACTTTGAAACCGTGCGACCAAAATTACACAATTAAACCACAGCAAAGCAAAAGCAAAGTCTCAAAAAGCAGCAGAAGAAGTTGGAAACTGCAAGACAAACAAAACAATTCAACAAGCCACAAAATCCACCTGTGGGTTTGGGCTCAACTGAGCTGCATTCAATGACAACAACAGCAACAAACAAACAAACAAACAAACACCAAACAGCAATTAACAAACCAACAAAACAGACAAAGGCCAGAATCCTAATAGAAATGTTAACAAACATGAGGATCAACGATTAGCGTTACAAACACATACAAACTAAATGATTATCCAAAAACTCTCATCATTTCATTTCATGTTTAGCAGCAAACACAATCTTTAAATCAACAACAAGCCAACTTCAGCAATCAAATCCCACGTGGGCCACTCACAGTGATCCATGCTGGCAACAATGGCTGCTGAGGACCCCAACAGGCAGCTGGTGGCCACCTACATGC
Source organism: Brotula barbata (assembly GCA_900303265.1). Lineage (NCBI taxonomy): Eukaryota > Metazoa > Chordata > Actinopteri > Ophidiiformes > Ophidiidae > Brotula > Brotula barbata. The sequence goes on from OMNV01002923.1 coordinate 119,860, forward strand.
CTGAATTTATTACCTCTCTGGCTACACAAAAAAAGTTGAAAATGTGCTCAGACTCACTAATTAGTCCCTAAATAGGACTGCTTCAACGTGGAAGTGTAAGATAAAGATAATGGAAGATAAGATAATCCTTTATTAATCCTTTGCAGGACTTTTTGGTGTACAGCAGCAAAAAAAAAAAACTTTGGCCCATACACAAAAAGAATGAAAAAAATTTAATTAAATGGCATAAAAGTAGAAATTGGGATGTTAGCATAAAAGTATTTAAGATGTGGGATGAAACAGGAAATAGAAGGATATTACAAATGAATGTCAATGTTTAAAACTGATCATTGATTGCCCAAAGTAAGGAAATGTGAGGATTGAATAGATACAAATCGAGGCTGTTGTTATTGTCTTTTCAAAGATTTTTATAGACTTTTTGTGGCCGACAGGACAAAGTGTCAAAAAGGAGCCGACCCCTCCCAGGGTCACATGTTTAAAAATCTAATGTTCCCTCATTCCACATCTGATAATGTTATAATATTTCAAGAGAAATGTGGAAAAGTGAACTGTGAACGGTGAGTATAAGATCAACAATCCATTGGTGTGCACATCAAACTGAAGGATGAGGAGGAAAGCCGATGAAGATGTGCTGGAGTGTCAGCTTTTCAAATGAGGAAATCTATCAGACAATTAGAACATTCAGACTACAGTGCAGGGATTCAGCTGGATTCACTTGAATTCTGAATACACAATCTCTTTATTCTTGTAACATTTGTCAAGTGTCATTTCATTCTTTAAATCTCTTTTTTAACAGCAGTCGTCCAAACACAGCAAGAGTTCCTTTGAACCAGAAACCTGCAGAGGTGTGTAAAGAAGTAACGTGTATATTTACATAAACAAGGAGATACAATCTGACATTCATCTTAGACCTGCTCATTCCCTCAGAACTCAAAACATACATTTGATTGGATACACACACATACATACAGACACACACAGTACACACACTCCATAGGTACACCTCTACAATCCAATACAAACTTACAGTAAATCAAAGCTGATCACGTTCTTGGTAATCAGTGTGTGCTCATCGTTAGTGGTGCTGTTTTATTTTTTTATTCCAATATTCTGTCCTTGTCCAGTTGGAGTGGACAAAATATGAGAACTCTGATTTCAGAAAAAGATTGCAGCAATCAGAAGATAACAAATGACAGGTCACATGATGCACTCAGAGGAAGATGTGCCGTTCCCACGTGCTGCAGCTGACCTCACGACATCAGGACAGCTTCACCCCTCGCCTCAGCTGTCACCCTGCGGACTGATCTACACCGGGTCTTTCTTCTTCCTGTGCTGAGGGAGAGGCTGCTTCTTTTTATTACACCGACCCATCAAAATGTCCTTGAAAGTTGTCCTGAAGACCTTGTTGCACAGAGCGTAGCACATGGGGTTAACTGTGCTATTAACGTAACACAACCAGTATCCCAGAGCCCAGAGAGTCTCAGGAATACACTCCTGACAGAAAGTGTTGACCAGCACCATGATATTGTAGGGCAGCCACGTCAGGATGAAGGCCAGCAGGATGGCGCTGAGGGTGCGTGCGGCCTTCTTCTCGTTGGCCTTCTTCTCGTTCTTCCTCCTGTTGATTTCCGTCTTGGCCTTGGAGGCAAAGCGTTTGGCTATTGCTGTGTCTTTGATGGAGATGGATGAAGATGATTGTTTGGGAGTCAGAGAGGAGACGGGGGTTGACTGTGACTCTGTGTCTTGTTGTCCGTTGGTGGGTGATGAAGACTGTTTATCCTTCTCACCTACACACATAAGGGGAGAGAGACAAAAACACATTATGGACAAAAGAGAGATCGATGGGATTCTGAATCCATGACGCCCCGAATCTGAACATCTGAACACGAAGGCACAAAGTTAGAGAGTTATGACTTTCATATGTTTAAACTGTGGGATTTATGGGATTAGACCCAACAGACCTGCCGTCTCCTCTGATTGGTCGCAGGTAACACGGATTTCCTTCTTCATAAAAACGTCACAGCTGCTCTGCTCTGCCTCTCTCACCATGACAGTTATGGCAGCGAGAGAGTTCTTGGGCGAACGGTGACTCGGCCGCGGGGATGCGAAGCTGGGGAGGGACGGACCGCACGTTCCTCCGCATCCCGATCCTCTCGGTACGCCGCCGTCCTTCTTGTCTGGGATCACCTGATTCAGTTCGTAGCCGCTGCAGTTTTGGGAAGTTCTGTGGCAAAGCAGAGCCGACAAACCCACCGGGCACTTAAACACACGCCTGCCCCCGCCCTGACCGCCGCCGCCGCCGACACCTTGGGCCTGATTTGAAGCGTGGCCCGACCCAGACCCCTTCAGGCCTTGCACATCTTTAGCGCGTTTCTCTGTTTCCTGGTAGATCTTCCAAAACAGGACGGCCATGATGGTCACCGGTAAGTAGAACGCAGCGATAGCGGTGCAGAAAGTAATGATGGGCACGGACAGGAACTGGATGTAGCACTCGTCAGGCTGCACCGTGCGCTCCCCGACAACATACTGCCAGAACAGGATGGCAGGAGCCCAGAGGACGAAGGATATGGACCAGGCTAATCCAATCATGGTCATGGCCCGCTTGGTGGTACGCTTGGCCCGATAGCTCAAAGGTCTGGTCACAGAGAAATACCTAGAAATCAATCAAAAACATATCAAAAATCAAAATATAGGAGGATTTTTATACGTTACACCAAGTCAACAAACATCAGCATCGATCGGAGGCGGATGATGACACCGGGTTGGTGGCGATGAACTCTGAGGTACCTGTCAAAGCTGATGACCAGCAGGTTCATCACTGAAGCATTACTGGCTACGTAGTCAATCGCGAGCCACAGGTCACAGACCACCGGCCCCAGAATCCAGTGGCCCATGATGATGTAAGTGGTGTACAGGTTCATGGACAGGGTGCCAATGGTCAGGTCGGCAAACGCCAGGCTGAGCAGGTAGTAGTTGTTGACCGTCTGCAGCGCCTTGTTGATCTTGAACGACACCAGCACTAAGATGTTGCCAAAAACAGTGACGAGGGACAGAGATCCTGTGAGGAAGACGATGATGATGACCTGAGGATGGGACAGTGACAAAGAATGAGCATTACACTCAGTAACCCGGGGGGTTACTGAGTGTTACTCATCCAGCCTGGACCAGTTAATAAAGAGGTCAAAGTATCATCTGTAAACATTGAACAAAATCTGATCTGTTACCTGCCAGGTGGTGTGTCCCCCTAAAAGGTTGAAGTCCTCTTTCGGCAGGGTCAGGGTTTTGTTCAGGGGTGAATCAGTGAAGTTCCCCCCTTGACTGACATGACGCTGCTGCCACTCACCGGCACTCTCAGATAGCGTGACAAACTCGTGGGCGGAGCCTCCTGGAATTATGATGAAACAGTTATGAGGAAACAAACAAACACACAAAATATCAAATCTGTCCCGACTGATAACAACAACACAAAAATCATATCAAGGTGAATAAGTGCAGGATGTCATTTTGTTTTGTTTGTTGACTTCAAAAATACTTTTTAATTGAGAACGTTCTTTTATTGTTCCTGTGTTTTATTCTATTCTTCATCAGGCCACATTTCATATAAAAAAGCTTCTTGCATCCAAGACTCATCATCATCATCATCGTCATCATCATCATGATCATGCACGTCAGGACAACATCCTGGTCCTGGTCCCCAGCCCGTTAGAGCCAACAGAACCCCGGAAATCTGGACAGTTGACAAGATAACAAAATAACAGAGTATCATCCGAGTGTTTCCTCCAGTACCTGAGATGACAGACTCAGTGATGACGGCTGAGTCGGCCTCGTCTCTTACAGCTGCAGACTTGTCAGTGAGAAAGTGCGTGAGGTCAAAGTTGAACGTCACATTCATGATGACCCCTGAACATCTGGTGAGGAGAGGAGAGGAAACACACCGATCAGGTGACAGCTGACAGAGAGTTAGCACCTCACTCACTCCCTCAGCCGTGCCGTGTGAGACTGTGAGGAATGAATAACCGCACGGTCGTCGCTTTGCTGCGCTCCAACGCAAATATTTGCTTTTTTCTGGGTAAATTTAGTTTGATAAGAGAAGCAGCCGGGAGACTGGAGACGGGCCGCAGGCGTCAGTCCAGCTGCTGGCAGTGGACACATTCCCCACATCCAATCAGGCTTGAGCAACACACACACGCAATGTTTCAACATCTCTGTGCTCATAAAGAAGAGAAGTGTGATGTCACACACACACACACACACACATACACACACACAGACACACACCACATGTATGCAATCAGATCGGACAAAGTTAAATGACTTACTTTAGTGGTGCAGTTTGTCCATCCTGCTATCACACACGGTGATCTGGGCCGTGTAACGTGTGTATAAAGACACTCAGAATGGAATATTATTCTCTAATCCGTTGTCCGAGCTCCTAAATGGTTTTACAGAGCTCTAGGGTCCGGTCCCTTTTCCTACGAATAGCAAAATGACAGTGCGGAGCCGCAGACTGGCTCACTTTTCCACTTTGTGCTTAGGTTCAACAATTCAAACTACACAGCTGTGAAGTGTGGATCACATTCAGGTGGCTAAAAAGTACCAAACACGCTCAAAATAATCACTGCTTCATCAATTGTTTATTTCTGTGTGTTTATTACATCAGCCTTTGCTTTATACTTATTTATTTATTTTATGAAAATTTCTTTTGTTTTCATAGTGTATCAAATTTGTTAGAGAAATAATATGACACAATAACATAGCAGCTCAAGTTAGCAATTGCTAAGTGACATCATCACTGGATGTATCTGTATGTGTGTGTGTGTGTGTGTGTGTGTGTGTGTGAGAGAGACTCTGTGGACGCACGGGGACCTCACAGTGACATCAGCTGCCATTACAGGCCTTTGAACAGTGAAGGCATCTTAAACAGCCTTTAAAAATCAGACAAACTTCACAGATACGTTGAACAAAGAAATAAAAACATAAATAAACTCTTATTTCTTTAACTTTATGCTCCCGGTGGTTTCATGTCTATGGTTCCATTGCTTTGCCAACTCTGGCATAGATTAGCATAGCCTGTAAAGAATAGATGACATGACTAATACAGGCTGTACTAATTAAAGCCAGAGCCATCACACCTCATCTCTCCTCCTTCATTCCATCCTCATCATCGTCTTCATCGACTGCAACGTCAGATTTTTACTTTGATTATTCCTTATGGCCTTACAACTCCTGCACAAATGTATACATAACAAACTATAAACAATACATAAACAAACATTTATTATATTCTATACATATAGTAATCTGTATTATACCATAATACTATACTACAGTATGTCTAAAAATATGTCTAATATATACTGGTTTGTAGCTGGCTGTTTATTATTGTATTTATATGATGTTTTTTTATTACTATAAATCATTATGTTATATTTCATATTATATTGTTATATTATGTTATATTGTTCTATATATCCTCTGTTTTCTGACCACTGATTTTATTGCTCGTGTTTGAACGTTTCATTTTGTGTGAGGAACTCATAATGTAGAGGAAAATTAAGATTAAATTACAGCACGTGGTGCATTTCATTATTTGTAGGATGAGGTCAGTGAGCAGATAATTATCTTCTTTGTCTGTCTGTGTCCCTGCAGAGATCAATGTATGCTGGAATTTACAAAATCAAAAAGAAAAAATGGTGAATTCAGCAAACTTACCCGTTGACTCCAGGTCCCAGTTAAGCACAGCACTCTGTGAGATGGACCTGGACTCCTGTGGGATCTGTGAGGTGGACCTGGACTCCTGTGGGATCTGTGAGATGGACCTGGACTCCTGTAGAATCTGTGAGGTGGACTTGGACTCCTGTACGATCTGTGTGGTGGACCTGGACTCCTGTAGGATCTGTGTGGTGGACCTGGACTCCTGTAGGATCTGTGAGGTGGACCTGGACTCCTGTAGGATCTGTGTGGTGGACCTGGACTCCTGGGTGTGATGTGTTGACAGGGGGACTCTCTAACGAGCCTGCAGTGAGTCCTGGTTGGATAATCTTATTCCTTCATAATAGTCATCTGGCTGCAGTACCCTGCGATCCAACATAAAGACCGGACCTCTAAATCAGCTTAGGAACCACATTTCTTTACTGTTTTCTCATTTGAAATTGAAAACCAAACGTATCCAAAAAATAAATAAATTTTGAAAATACATTTGATGCAGCCATAAAATCTAATTACCTGTTTTTGTTGTTTTTAGCCAGATGTTCACATAAACATGTAGTAGACAACATGTCACCCCTGCATCCTATTAGCTTCATGTCCATGATTTGTCCAGAGGATAATTCACAGATGAACCTATTTTATCTTTTTTTATGTCTTTATGTAGCATCAGTGATTTTTACAGCCATCGTGCTCGCTGACCAGCCACCGACCCCGAGGATCCATGACCTCTGTGGTCATTTAAGGACAATATTCAGCACGTCTAAGCCTGGGACAAGCCCCTTTACTGATGGGGGTCCCTAGAGCCTCTGGGTAAAATTCATAACCTGACAGATGAGTTTCTCTCTCTCTCTCTCTCACACACACACTCACACACAGACACTGGCTGGGAACAGGGCTCAATGACTCTCCTGACCATACAAGGACAAAAAAATATCACACTTACACACTTATTTTGGACACTCCAAAGGTTGGACTATGACCCCAATGCGCACACACACACACACACACAGAACAGTTAGCGCCCATTAAGGAAGTGAGTGAACACTTAATTAGCAGCTTGATACACTTCCACCAGAATTTCCTCTACTGCAGAT
>OMNV01002923.1:126689-204048 GCA_900303265.1 Brotula barbata
TGGAGGAAAGGGGGGGAGGGGGAGGGGGGGCATTATGCTGAAATATGAAGCGGTGTGTGTTTGGTTTATTGAGCTGCTGGGCATTGTTGCCATTGGTTGGGACTTAAGGAGCGAAGGATAAACGAACTTGAAATTCCTTTTGGTCCTCCGCATTGATGACATCACAGACTATGATTGTGTATGATGAACGTCAGGGTCGTTTAAAGGGGGGTCCCTTTGTTCTCACATGGCACAAATCCATCGAAACACAAAACAAAACACAAGCCAGCCGTATGCAGGCCGGCTGAAACAGATGTGAAAACACCCAAAGTGTGTAAATTAATATAACAACCTCAGCTTTACGTCCCAAACTTTGCAAAATTTTAATGTGACAAAGTCCAGGTTTTGTTTGTCATTTACAGTCCATCATGTCCAACATGCTTCCTGAAGGACTATTGCTTTTAAATATTTTTAAGCTGTTTAAGCCTGAGCTTAATATGAAATACAGGCAAAACAAGTTATTAAAAAAAAGATGGTCAAATGAGAGAAAAACATTTTGTGGGGATGCAGTTGTGGTAAATGGGTTACAATTTACAATAAAAGTTACAATAAAGCCACCAACACTTAATATCACAGTAATACATAAATCTTAAATTATCTTATCTTTCTTAGATTGTTTTCTGGACAGTGGTTATATAAAAGTGTTAATTCAGCTCTATTGCATAAGATCATCACCAAAAAGGCCCTAGATAAACATGAAATATATGAAAATATTTTTGGACAATGTTTCTTGAACATTCCTAAAATCTGACTATTCATTCCATCAGTAAATACACACATTTACTCTCAGAGTTGATGCTTTGAAGTATGTACTAAAAACCAAAATAAAATACATTTTATTCATCCTCCGAGATATTTTAAACAAATATTTTGTGTCCGGTTATGTTTTTCCTTATTGTGACATTCTAAGGAAAAGTGAACAAATTTAGGACTAGTGTTTTTTTTGTATACATTACAGTATAAGGAAATAATTGATAATATAGTGCGGTCACCACTGCGTACTTCACTCACTGCGGAATACTGCATAATAAACAACTCTGACTGGAAGACATTAAATAGAGAATGTTGAAAATGTCTCACGTCCCTTACACGTTAGTGTGATTTACAACAGATTTTGTGGTAAATCAGAATCTTGTCAAATTGCACGTTACATTTTAATTTAACAGTTACAGCCCTTCATATACCTATCAAATGAAAAATGAGTTATATTTGAACCCAATCTGTACCCTAAACATCTTAAGAACCAATTCCAACAACTCTTGTCTTCTCTTCTCTTCCCCCTTTTTCTTTTTCTTCACTACTTTTTAAATTCAGGACACCATCATTCCACACTTTCTGCGTGTGTTTGGTCATACATATGTACATCCCGTTAGCCAGTTCACCATGTTTTCTTCAGACACAGTACCAAGGCACCAAACCCACGCCTATCCTTCCATCCGTTTTCGTCCATCATCCTGTTTTCTATCGGTCTCATCCTCATCCTCACAGTTTGCATTCCCACTGCAGCAACATGACTGACGCTGCAGTCAGTTGACTTTGAGCTGTAAAATATAAAAGAGAATAATCTGATTTCTGCTAAAATTGGTGCAAATGTGCTGTTGGAAATGTTCCCAAGCTCTAATTACTATGTAGCATTAACTGTCTAAAACCTCACGAGTGGTATCTACAGAATGTAAAGTTCCCCACACGCTGAAATTCATAGAACCTTATCATTAGTGAGGTTAAGCATGTATGTTTTTGACTGAGTACCACTAAAGAAAAGGCTAGGGTCTTAAAAAGCAAAATAGTTCATTCTCTAGGGAGCATCAGAGCAACCTGATGTGGATCATCCATCATCCTCAGCAATCTTTGTGTAAATCTGGTACATTTTCCAGACATTATGTTATGGTCCGACACATTTCCTGTTGGTGGCAACTAGACGAGAAGTCAGGGAACAGCAGATTGGTTTGGCCAGGATTTGTTGCGATGCTCATGACAGACTGTGCCATCCTAACAGCTGACATAAAAAGCACAATCAAAATGAAAAACATAACAAAGAAGTTAACAAACATCATTGAGGGTGCAACCGATTTACAAAATGTATTTAATGGAACTGATCTTTGAAAGAAAAGACAAGGCTGATGGGAGTTTTTTTGTCCGCTTCGGTGGGACGTGATGAAGAGCCGCTGACTTGTTGTTTATGTTGAACACGTACGGAGCCCTTCGCACACAGTGGTCCATGTACACGGCGTGGACACATTAAGGAAACACACGCGGCCCTGTTATAAACCTTCTAATGTTAACTGTGTGTTGACGTGTTTGAATGCATTTCAGTGTACATGTGCACAAATCCCAACACAGCAGCACAAAGTCAACCTTAGCAGCTTCATACAGGCAGCATTTATTTCATGATGGAAGTGTTGCTTTGTTGTGTCCACCCCTTTACATACTGTAAGTACATGCAATGTTTCATAAACATCTTTGTTAATGTTTTTGTCTTTTTCTCCATCAATCATTGTCACTCATTCCGTCCTCCTCCCTCCAAGCTCACGTTGCTCCCTACTCCCGTTGTTCCTTTTGTTCTTTGTTTTTTGCTTCTCGGTGTGAATTTAGAACATGATGAAGCGCAGAAGTCTTCATCGAAGCCAACAGCCGTTTTACCAGTCACACAATGTACAGCGTATAGTCGCATCTTTTGATGTACAGTCTTAGAAGCATTCCAAACTGGGTTGGCTGGAAGTTGGACGACGTGGGGTGGGATTTGGTGAGATTTGGAGACAGGCACAGATGAGGAAGGGGGGGGTGAGGGGCGTCCTGGAGACGAGGCTGAACACATGGTAAAGGCGGTCGGAGGAGCTTTTTTTTTTCTCCAGCTGTGTGATGTGGTCTGGGTGAAAACAGGGACGATGGCTGCAGGGCCTCGTGTGGGTCACAGCAGAGTCTGTAGCCCCATGAACACGTCAGTTGAGCTGATCTTCGTATTGTTTCCGGAAACAGTCACCAGCGGGGAAAAACTCCCAGCAACGCTCCTGGTACATCTTCCATACGTACGACTCCTGAGAGACAGACACACACGCACAGACGTCCATAAAATCAAAGAGAAGAAGCGATAAAAGCGATGGATATATCACAGAACAAGGACATGAAGGGATTTACCTGGCCTGTGTGCTCTGTTTCATCTTTGTTGATGAGATACATCACAAAGAATCTGAAACGCACACGCATGCACACACACAAACACACACAGTTACTGTATTTGGCACTTAGAAGTACTATATTGTATGTTAACTTTACTATATTGTCAAAAAAATACTAACACACAATTTGAACAGCTAGTTGACCTGTAGTATATGTGAAGTGACAAAGAAAAAATATTTCCTTCATTACAGTAGTGATGCATATTTGGGGAGAATTTGTACTTTTGTGCACACATAAAATGATTTATGTCTTTCATCTACTTTTAATTAATAAAGTTTTGTTTCATGTACCACAGTTTTTCTTACGCTTTTTTTCCTTATTCAAATTCAGACCACTATTTCTCATTTTATAGTTCTTTACAGTGTTTTCGAAGTCGAAGTGGTTGGTGAGTTGTACTCACAGGTAGTTGGCTAGGTTGTGCTCCTGTAGCGTGTGTGTTTCAAAGCCGTGTGGGACTGTGTCAAAGTAGTCATTTCCTATTCCACAGATAAAACATTTGGTCTGGAAGAAAACAAGGGAAAGTTATTACTACATATGAGCATGGAGCAGGTCAGCCCAGAGCGTATCATGTCAAAATTAATACATTTTAATGCAGTAAAAAAAAACATAACTGTGTGTTACAGTTACACAGGTGTTTAGCCTTCAGTCAGTATGTTTAGATGCTGTGTTACACATTTCAGTGCTGTGTTTAAGTCAAAAATGTGTAATAAGGACTCTGCTGTTCTCTGAATACATATTATAAAGTTTACAGATCTGACTAAATCAATTGACATGAGCTCTGATTTATTAATTTATGAAGTTTTAGAGTTCACACGGATACAGGTGATGTAAAATGGAGAGAATTAAGAGTTATTTCGGAGTTTATGAGTCTTTATGAGCACACGTGTAATCTTTACCTCCATGTCTTCTTTCACCTGTTCCTGCTGGTCTCTTAGCTCACCAAAAGCATCAATGATCAACCCTAGAATTCAGACAAGACATGTCTCAGGCAGCTGGTACGCAGAAATAATCAGCATCTCAGCACTTTCTGTCTGTGATATACAGTGTTTCCAAACTCTGGTCTCGACTTAACAGTCCACTCAAACTGAGCACACAAGGTCGCAAACAGCTTTACAGGCCGAGACAAGCTGTCTACGAAGGGAAGGGAAACACGTAGTCTCCAAAGGGAAAACCCTTAGATGGGGATGACAGTGATATCAAAGAGAAATAACCTCCTTCCTTATAATAGTCCAACTGTCACTGCCACCTGCTGTGGCACTGAATGGGTCTTCAATTTGAGCGGAGGGTATCTGGGTGAAGCTAACTTGTGCAAACTGACAAATGGCATCCTGGATAAAACAGGTGTTGCTGTCCCTGGGGGCTGTCTGCTGTCTTATTATGACAGCTCCCTTTTAAGATGCTTTACATCACAATTTCACAAATTTTCACTAACACTCCTGTCACATCTTGTCTTCAAAAGATGGACGTGGCCCTGAATTGGTGTGCAAAACATGCCAGCAACAGCAGGCTTTCATGTAGGAACGGTTCTATTATTAATACAGCGTGTGCCTGTGTGTCTGGTATCTCATACCCTGGATGATGGCGAGCAGGATTACAATGACAAAGAAGAAGAAGGTGATGTCAAAAATGATGCGATAGATCTCATACTCGTCGCCTGCTGGGTCTTCAATTTGGTCACCAATCCCTCCACCTGCTCGCACACCTACGTACATATGAAACATATAGCACTGACAGAGAGAGAGACACAGAGAGAGAGAGAGAGATGTGATTAGATATGTGTGACCAGATGAAGCAACAAATTAAGAGGTACACAGACAAAAACCAAAACAAACGTATTTACAATAATTTTACTTTTTACACTTTCTCCCTTTTGGCCTTCCATGTGAATTAGTCAAACACTTTTGTCAAGGTTAGACCTGCCTGTCATTGTAATAAATGGAAAATACATGACACATGACGCAAAGTAGAAGCAGATCTGAGTGTTATTGTGATGATTTATTCACATAAAAGGAGGAGGGGAGACCTGTCAGGTCTGCTTTCCTTAACAGGAAACAGCACAGCGCTTCACTGAACGCTCCAGATGGATGAAGGGGATTAGAGAGAGTGTCCTACAAACATGCAGCTGGATGATGGAGCACTAAAGGGTACAATATGAACCATAAATAATCAAATATTACATTTGCATTATTAACGAGCTACTCACTTAACTTAAAAAATTAAATTTGCCATTTTTAACATCATCGATGAACGGCGTTTTGTAGCTTTCTGTTGTCAGCGTGTTAGTTTGTGTATCCAGTGGTGGGCAGGCTTAACATTAACTTACGATCAAACCTTTAATGTTTAAGGTCAGAAGAATTCTCTTCTATTGTCCCCTATACAGATAGAGCATTAAGAAGAGAATGGCTGAGGCTTCAGCTGAACTGGAACGCACACATAACTAAAGCTTTTGACCTTCGACTTTTATCCATACATGGTTCTGGATTTTCAGGAATCAGACACCGGATGATTGTCCCAGCCGTCTGACAGCCCAACACAAAGGAGCTCACATTGATCATGGGTTAGGTTTCATCACTGAGGAACAGAGCCATACTTGGAGGAGTGCTGCCCGGAGCTACTAATGATTGGCATACAACTCACAACGATGTTACTTCAGAGAAAGCTCAGTATTTTTCAGCCACTTCATGCTGCTCTGTGTTCTGTTTCAGCAGATGGGATTTAAGACACAAACCCATGATGAGAGGTGAAAGTGCCTGGCACCAGGAAAGAACCTCTCAGATTGTCTGTTATTAAGCCCCACAAATCTGGAACAAACTCCCAGATAACTGCAGGTCCGCTCCTACTCGCAGCTGCCTTAAATCAAGACTAAAGACTTTTCTGTTTACCACTGCCTTTTATCAAATCAAATTTCAGATCAATGAAAGAATTGATCAACATTTTGCACTGCCCTGTAACTTTCATTCTCTTTTGTTTGTATTTCTTTTACATTATGACTTGATGCCTTTTAGTGGTTTTTTTTGTAAAGCTCTTTGAAACATTGTCATGTGTCTAAAATGTGCTATAGAAATAATAAACTGGACTTGCCTTCATAAATCCCGACATTTGTGTACACATATTACATGAGTGGCACACATCAGTGACCTGGTCATTGCCCTGGATAATCATTAAATTATGCAGACACTTCTCACCGTCAGCATGTCATCACACTTCATGTCTGGTAATTCTCCATCTTCACTCTTATTGTAGAACTTCCTGAAGAAATTGAAGGCCACTACAGTGTAGAGGTACACCACCACGGCCAACAAGCCAACGGTTAACACCAGCTGGAAGAGAGCGTGAGAACGATGAGAGTCTGAGCCTTAAACACCTGAGTCGAAGGCTACAACAAACAAAATCCTCCAGTCGGTAAATTATATAGGTAGAAATAAAAATGTAGCGTAGAGGTCCTTTTTTTGTGTTGGAAACTGATAGGCTCCAACCACATCGAGACTCGGATAAGTGCAATAGATAATGGATGGATGGACATTTTAAAGGAAAAAAGAAAAGACTATGAGGAGCTTAGAAAACATGTAAGGGAACACATGAGCAAGGTTTTTCCAGTGTTTGCACACATACATAAATAAAACAGACACGTGTCTGAAGTACAGCCGTTAGTAAAGGCGTGTACCTGTTTGCCGTTGTGCGTAACGGAGGACAGGATGGTGCGCAGAGTCTTGAAACCCATGGCAATGTCCAGCAGATGAGCAGCAAAGAAGAAGTTGTTGTAGTGACCCAGGATGGACATGGTCATATACCAGGCCAGGTACAGGAAGGACTAAGGGGGGAGGTACACAGCTGTAAGTGTCATTTCAAGATACACCATTTTTATTACTGTGATGATGCATAGTTTACTAGAAGAAATAGAAATGCACCCAGACAAGACACACATGTGCCCATCACTTAGAAAGAGAAATGGAGTGACATATCTGTATTAACTGGTATGGACAAGCTGTAGCAGTGTCAGAGAGAGTTAGAGAGTATGAGGTGTCTTTCTGTCTACTGGTTTAGAGCAAATAAACCAGGCTACGCAAAGCAAAGAAGCTCACGTTGGCTACGTCTTCCACAAATAAGTAGAGTAGAAGAAGTAGAGGTTGTGAACCAGAAATAAACGAGTCGCCTTGGCCATCTACGAGATAAATGCAGAGATGTCCGCAGGAATTTGTGTGAATTGGGTAAGTTGTGATTGTGCTTTCCTGTCAGCTGGTACTGGCCATGTTTCATGTTGTCAGGAGACGACAACAAAGAAATGCAATCATTCCAATGCACTCAGCAACAGGCAGCAGCAGTAGAGCAAAACAATGAAAGGGATTCTGTAAACTCACATTGTCTGTGAACACGACACCCAGTTTCCACATCTGGTACTTCACATCGATGGAGTTCAACCTGCAGACAGGAATTATGCTCAGAGGTGGAACACTTTTTAGCAGGAAATCTGACACACTATGAACTAAACTACGTCTGTACACACACCTGCACTGTGTGTTGGCTTGGACAAATATTACTATCTATATTTATATACCTACAGTATATAGATCTATATCTCAACACACTCACACAGCAGACAGCGAGCTATCTCTTCTGGGTTTCCTCTTCTTGTGGGCGTCACTGAAGTCCAGGGCGGCCTTGTCCAGTCCTAGGAGCTCACTGATTCGATCGTGGCCGTAAAACTCGCCATATTTATCCATCACCTGGCAGAAGAGGCACAAAGAGTGACCCTGAACAGCTTTTTATGAACTCTATTGGTGTTTTCTTTTGAAAGCAACATCTTGCCATTGCTGAGTATTGTTTTAGATCAACAGACAGATGTCTCTTGGTCTCTGTAAAACTTAAAGCAGCTCACAGGGAGCCATTTTGTTTGCTCTGTTGATGGCCTTATGACAACTAAACCATTATATTAAACATTACAGTTTTTGACATTTCATGTTATGGAATGTATTCACTTTGTCAATGAATATTAATTCCTTTTAATAACCCGTGGAAGAGTATAAAATAGTTCCACCTACCTTCCGCTTCACAAACTTGTCCCAGTAGTTGTTTGGGAAAGATCTAAAATTTTCAAGCACAAAAATCTTGTCAGATTTACAAACTATTAAAAAATGAACTATCTAAAATATATATATCAATCGATCAATCAATCAATCATCTCCACAAAAGCTGGATTGTGTCCTGAAGAGCCTTGTGAGATAGGTGAGGTTAAGTGGGCAGTGGAAATGCTTGTGCAATTGCACAGTGAAACAATCACAAGACTGTAAAAAACATTTTAAGGTGCACAAACATTTCAGTGTGAGGTCATCACAACATTACCAATACATACATGTAGCATATTGATATGTAGATGTCAATCAGGTGCTGTAGGCTGACAGCTGGCTGAAAGTATAGACTCACAGAGCCTCATTATTTATCTCCTTTCATCATGTCTGTGAACTAACCTGAAAGCCACACACACACAGGCATTGTTCTACTCACTGTGTGTTGATAACCAGTCGGTCCCACTGTCCTTTAATGTCGTCTTCAGATGGTTGTTCTGTGATATAAAGACCATCAAATTCCAATTTTCTGGCAACCTCCTTCTCACGTTTAAAGATCACCAGTGGCACCTGCATGACACACACGCACATGTATATTAAACTTGTTAAACATTAAATTTAAGGGCCCTAGGTTTCCGTATTTTCAGACACAATGAAATCCATCCTTTGCATTTAACTTTCTGTGAGGTCACAGTGCTAACCGACAACAGTGCCAAAACCCACGACACCTTGCCACAACAGAGAGCTTTAGCCAATAACATACCTTCAGACAGTAGTATCCGATGATGCAGAAGAAGGCAATGACAGTGTGCAGGACAGCCAGGATGCGTAGCATCGGCTCCATGTATCCACTGCTCTCCTCCAACACAAAACGGACAGTAACGGGCTTCACGGATTCTCCGGGCTCCACCATCGTTTCTTCTTTCGTCTCAGCCATTGACTCTCTGCTCGGTGGGATGTTGGTGTAGGCCACCTCCTTCTCTTCAACCACAGCCGAGGATGTAGAGACCTACAAAATTACCAGCAGGTCATCACTGTAAAACATCTGAGGTCACATTCAAGCGGCACTCTGGGTGGTGGGGGTGGTTCTCCACTTAGACTGTAGTCTAAGTGGAGAACCACTTAAATTATAGTGCTAACAAATGAGAGAAATATTTCCAGCTGGTACAGCATTACCTTATAAAATAGGAGGATGAAGTTGATTGCAAAGGCAACAAAGAGAGCCAGCATCCTCATGTTGTAGAAGTTTCTGGCAAAGTAGTTCTGCAGAGGAGAAAAAGGATCGGTTGAATGCTCAGTAATGTATTGTTGTGTTGAGGCTACAGAATGGATTCTCATGTATGAGATACATGAGAAAGTGTAACAGCTTTAATGAACTACTCGCACAGTCGCACGGCACAGGATTCTTCGAAGGGTTCATAAAGGCATTGTACATGTTCCACAGCCATTTCTTCATCATCTAATTCTAAATCATTCCTGGAAACAATGACTGGAGGTAGGACAATTCCTGACCAAGAGAGCCCCCTTTGTTTACTAGTCTTAGCAGAGAGTAGAAATCACTGTTTTAAGACAGAATACAATGGTGTAACGATACAAGGAACACAATTAAATATTGAAAAGGGCTGTTACTACTAAAAACTAAATCTCTATTTTAACAACCAAATAAAAAAAAGATAATAAGTAGAACAGTACAGTGCTCCGTAAAAGATCCTGTTGGGTGATATCATTCTGCTATCTTTCCAAACTACATACAGTTAAACATTTGCTGTTTCAATCCTCATTACTTAACACTATAAGCAGGAATGTTCTGACTTGCACCACAAACATCAAGACTTCCACCCGAAAAGCTCTAAGCAGATCAAAGAAAAAGCGTCTTTGTACCAGCAGTTTCCTCTGGTAGGCTAAGATCTTCTTCCAGAAGGCAGACTCCTGTAGATCAGGTTCATCAGACTTCAGTGTGTGACGCTGTCTCACTTTAGGCTTCATCTTCTCGTTCTTCTGCTGCTTCTCCTGCTTCTCCTTTTCACACGCATGTCTAAAAATGACAAAACAAATTACAATACTGATGCTCCACACACACACACACAATTCTGAAACTAATGTACTCTGACATAATATATGTATTCTCATTTCATGCAATCTAATCCAGTAAGATGTCATTCTGTTTGATAATCTAGATCACATAATTTGATTTAAATTTATTCTATAAAGTATAAAACGGCACACCAAAATTTTGTACATACGTTGCTTTTTCTTTGGGCTCACATTCTGTTTCGTGTGCTTCTTTTTCCTCGGATGAAGAGTTCTTTAACCCAAAAAGAAAACATGATCAATTACTAAACAATCATAAATAAAAACAGTAATTCCATGTAAGCTAGAAAGAAAGAAAGAAAAACTTCTCACCGGGTGCCTTCGCCTTAGCTCAGGTGGGGGTCCTGATGCAGGGGTCGGGGGGTTTGGAACAGGGGAGTTGAGCATTTCGGTGAGGCTGGCGTTGGGGTTATGGGGGGTGATCTTGTACTGTCCACCCTCCCTTCGTAAATCCAGACCAAAAATGTCCGATAACAGCTCTGTCTCGCTGGTGTTGATGGCCAAATCGGCTAAGTCTTCTTGGGCTGAGCTTTGCTCAGATGCCTGTCTCTCTCTTTCCTCTCCCTCACCTCGGACCTCATCCTGTGTGGGGTCAGGCATGTTGGCCAGCAGCTCAGAGACCTGTTCACGGACACAGTTTGGGTAGAAAGTCCAAACTATTTCAGTTTCTCTTATAATTTCAGCAAATTAACTTTCAAAAATTGAGGCCTTTAGTCCAGCTTGGTCTTGTTGGATGTTAGATGTAACCATTGTCAGTCCAAAAACTGTCATGTCTTATAAAACTTTTCAACACTTTGGACATTTCCTATTATATTTACATACGCTTACCTTGATGGTCTTGGCTCCTTCGACCAGATTGCTTCCCATGAAAGTGTTACAGGTGATTCGACAAAATCCTCGAGCCACACTGAAGGCCACGTGAAGAAGGCTGAGTAACACTGCCCAGTAGAAGGAAAGCAGGGTCATCACCAAGTCCTTCACTGTCATGTTCTTTATTTTCTTCACCTGCTTCTTCAAGCTCTTCATGGACAGCACCTACACACAGAGACAGACAGAGAACACAGTGATGCCCACTGACTTGATTGGTGGTTCAGCCTGTTCAACACACTTGTACACTTGTTCACAAAATGTTATAATTAGGCCATACATGTTAAAATGCAATTAGAAATAAGTCAAACTCATCAGGGAAATCTGATTAGCCAGTACAAAGGTCTATGCTTTATTTACAACATATTTTTTGCCTCTCTCTCTATTCTATTAATTCTCACCTTTATCAACAGCATGACGTTGTATCTGAGAGCGAACAGCGCCATTCGGACAGTGGTGACTGATAAAAAACCCATCTCAGAGTTCTCTTCGTCTGGCTTCTCCCGCTCACTTTCCTCTTTCATTGCTGATCGCTCACCAGCATCTGACATCTGAGCCGCCAGCTGCATTTCAAAGATGGTGTCCTCGCAGAAATTGACAAACAACTCCATTTTCTCTTTCTCCCCTCCCTCATTCACAACATCAAAGATAAACTGACGCTTGGATTCTTTGACCTGGAAATAAAGGTAGGGTGATATGTGAGATTTTAGTCGATGAACAGATTCTGGTAAGTTTGATTGGTGTAGACATGACTTGTGTTTAGGCTAAATTAGAATGTTAAATGAACTGCTGACACTTTGTTAGTGTGAGAAAGATGGGATGGATTCCTCTTTACCTGTGGTTTCTCCCACTGTGTTCGACTGGACTCGCTGATTTCAAAGTAGACCCTCTCAATGCGTTTGGCACTGCCCATGATCTCAATCCGGCCCAGGTAGGGCTGAAAGTAGTTGAGAACACTCTCTGCCAACTCCAAGAAGGTCTGCAGCCGGGTGTCATGAGGCATGTGCTCGGACAGGTTGGTGAGCAGAACAGCCACATTGAAGCCAATATCCTTTGAACCAATATCACATTCAGGAAATTAGTAACAAAAGTTCCCATTAATGTCTTTACTTTGTGTTATCAAGATGAATTGCAAAAAAAATACAGACATTGCAACCAGAGCACGAAAGTTTGGCAAGAAAGACAAGGAAGTAAGTTTTTCACTGTATTAGTGAGTACAGTGAGCCTGTTTTGTCACTGCAAGACTGACGGGAGGAAGTCAGGTCTCCAAAAGAAATATGGTGCCGTCTAGGACATCCCACCTACTTTTTGTTCTGAAATGACCAAGTTTAATTTCCAGTACTGGAGAAAATACCACACATATAAAATACTCTAACTTCTACATCTATTCATGTTGCGATCTGGGTTTTCTGCACCACCCCTGCGAAGGTTTACCCTCGGCCAGTCATTATCAACAAATGCACGTCTGAAGTTGTTGTTCAGCTAGACTGAGATTAATTAGTGTCTGTTTGTCAAAGGTATGTAATACAAGGTTGTTTCAAGAAAAAGTCCATCCGTCTTGTCACTATGACTACCTCTCTCCTTATAGGCCTGTTGGAGTCACAGCTCAATCTAATCTCTCAGGTATTGGCTTGGAATGTAAAATATATCCATCAACAGATTGTCAACAGTCCACATCTCCAGGGCAAAGGCGCCTGTCAGCACTGTGTGGTTTTAGGTGGAGGATCGGACACTTTGTTAAGGGCAGGCATCCTCCTTACAGGGAACTTATTAAACAGTTAAAACCCTGCATCACACAACTATGTTATTGCTCCCTCTAGAGATGATCCAGGGTCCTATACTGTGACTTTTGCAATGTAATGTCAGTCTGTGCACAGCACAACAATCATCATCTCTCCATTAAGACACAAGGCATTTAATTTCCTTATCACACACGATCCATACCAGATAATTCTGGACACAGAATGACTATCATGGAGAGAAGTGACTGCAAAACAAGGACCACAACATCCTTATTTCACCTTTCTATATTTGGCTACAGCCACTAGAATTCAAAACACAACATGTCTCCTCTTAGATACCTTCAATAAGAGAATGAATTTATGGTCGTTAGATATAGTTGTCGTGCATGTTTACCACATGTATATATAACTGTATTCCAACAGTTCACCACTCAGAGAGGCTGACCTATACTGTGGCATATTGACCGATATAATGTAGAACAGCAGTGACACGGCGAAAACAGCTCTGACAATGAAAACACATTTTAACCAAAACAACGCTGATCACACTGAAAATAGCTGTGTTCACACCGAAAACACACGATCATAGGGAAGAGCTAAGATAAGATAGAACCTTTCGAAAACAACTGCAATCAACACCATTCTATTTACCTTTGCTGGTTCATGAAAGCGCTCTACAAATTCTTCATAGTCTAGCAGTTCGTTCTCATCAGTCTCAGCACAGGAAAGCAGGAACTCGGTCTCAGACTGGGTGTAGTGCTTATGGCTCTCCATGGCTTTATGGAAGTCCCTCTTGGAGATGACACCTGTCAGATAATCATCATCAGCTCTCTATCTATAAAGCTACAACATATTTGATTGAAATACATAAATCATGCTGAGAAATAAGAAAGATCAAAGAAAACACCTTTTCCATCAGGGTCATACTCCTTGAATGCATCTGAAGAGGTCAGATCTTTGAGTTTGAGGAACATGTCAAAGAATTTCAGGATCATCTCCACATTGTTAGAGGATTCCACCAGCATATCCACCATCTGCTTTCCAATGGTTCCATTCACCACATTTCCTGTATAACATCACACATGCATTCAGTTTGAACCGCTCTATTGGGTTAACCAATAATCAATGAAAATGATGATTTATTAGATTACATTGTGTGCATTGTTCCAAGATCCGATGCAGGAGCTAAGAAATAATCAGTTTGGATGTATGCGTGTTGTGTTCCTTTTAAAATCAACCAAATGTTCTGTGTGAAGTAAAAAGTGAACGCAAGTCTTTGTGTCTGTGAGTTCTTAACTAATATATAATGACAATTCAAGCGAACAAACGTACCCTCCAGCATGGACAGCAGCATGACTACCATGTCTTTCTGCAGGTCCATCAGCTCCTTCAGTAACTCGATCTGACTCGAGTCCTGAAAACACAAAGACACACAGCGAGATGAAGGAAAAAATACTTTTGCTCAAATATTTCCATCAAAACAGATCGCTTACTTGGTACAAACTGAATTATTAATAGGTGTTGGCGAGATAAATATTACATATTTGTTGAAACTGCGATGTAGGTACCATTGTGGGAATTGATTTCCTGATGTATGTATTGCTAAGGTTTACAGGGGATCCCATTGATGTGATCATAATTAGCTCTATTATATATTTAAATATTAACTCACCTGAGATAATTTCATCTGCATATGAGCAAAGACATGAAGAAAACCAACCACCGCATCCCACAGACGACTATGGGCCAAACTCTGCTGGTTGCCGGTGCACGGGCCCTGATATCATACTGAAGTGTTAATTTCACTTAGTGTAACTTGAGATATAACAGACTGTGATTTGGTGGTAGTTGCTACAGATGTAGTCCTTTAAAACAAATAGGATTTCATACCTGGATGTACTCGGTGAGTGTATTAAAAACCTGCTTGGCCACGTTTATTGCCTTGGAGAAGTTCCTCTGGCCTTGCTCATCGATCACATCCTTCCCTGAGTAATACCAGTAGAAATCGCTGATAGACTCCTGCAGGAGTACACAAAAGAGGAGGAGAGCGTAGAGGAGTGAAGGTGGGTCCAAGGTTAGGAAAAGAAATTATTTAAATGTATTTATTATTTTTATTGGCACACCAAGTACAAGTAGTGCTAATAACACAACTCAACACCTGAAAAATAGAGCCAGCCATCTAAACAGAGGTTCAACCAATCTACGTTTTTGTATGTTTTACATGTTTTTCCAGTGGATGAGTTTCTCCTGTCACCTGCTGTTAGACTCTGCATGTGATGCCATAACAGGTGTGAGCAGGGGAAACGCACCTGAACTCGGAGCAGGTAGTCCACAGTGGAGATGATGATGTTGACAGTGGTGTTGTTTCCTGTTTGGGTCCTCAGGTAGTTCTGAAAGTCTGGAACCAAATCAGATATCTTTACACATCTGAAACTCGGTCAAAAATTCTCAATTTCATCACCAAAACTCTGATCTGATAGTTAAAGTTTGGGCTCATATATCAAAAAGAACTAACTATGAACACAAGGACATACAAGAGAAGGACATTGAACACAACCAAAGCCTTTGTCTCATGTTGGTTTCAAGCGTGAAGTGTACTTACGTAGGGGCATAAAAGCCCTCGCCATAATTTTTTAAGCATCATTTAAAAGAGTCACTGTGAATTTGGGTGCACTTACACTGTATTCACAGGCAAGCGCGTGTGTGTGTGTGTACGTGAGTGCGCACACTTCCTTACGTCTAGGCAAAACAAGGCAGCAAAAAATGAAAGAGAAATATGCAGATATTTTTTTGGAATCTGGAAGAATTTGTCTACATGGAGGCACTTTGCTGAAAACATGGTGGCACCTGTCAGCCAATCAGATTCAGCCTGTCACAGCTCCCAGCAGGCCACATCTGTGCAGTGTTAAATGATTTCATTACAACAATTTGAGCTCATTTTCCATAGATTGGTTAACATTTTAGTACATCTTATAAAATCAAGACAAGTTCACTGTCCTCTCGTTCCAATAAGTCCTCTCTGTCAACTTATTTTTTGAAGAGAAAATTTGTTAGAATGGAGAAATTTTCAGTTATCTAATCTTTTTCCAGACAAAGAGCTTTGCTCTCAGTTTTAGCAAAAGTGGAATCAGTTCTGCATCGTCACGATCACGTCATATTTAAATTGACTTTATTAATCTGTTAAGACCAAACAAACTAACAGGAACTAAAATACTGCTGATGGAAATACTGGAAATTTTCATGTAAACTTAACTATAGTCTGCAACCGCAAACTCAGAGTTATTTCTAAGTAAGAAACATACACACACCTGAGTTGTGTCCTTCACAGAGCAGCTGCAGGAAGCGGAAAAGGTCACAGGTGAACTCATCATCCTGCATGACCTTCTCACCTGGCCAGAGAGAAGAAATACACACACACACACACACATGCACGCACACACGTGCACACAGACACATGTAGACATATTTGCACAAGCACATACACAAGTAAACCCAGGCGTATGCAATTGCATACGAGTGCACACATATTTACAGTATATAAGCACACAAACACAGAACAGAGTAAGAAAAAAGTAAAGAATGGACAGACAGGAAGAGTGAGAAGTATTAAAGAGAGATGATGCTAATGAGAGAAAAGTTTTATATCAGTCTGTGAACGAAAATCTGTTACTTCTATTTTCTGACTTAAAACCTGAAATCTACATCAACGTATCAAAAAGCTGCTGTCAACTCTAACTGATATCAAACCCAACCCACAAGGAGCCCACGTGAGCTAGAAAGCTACCTAACTTTACGAATGCTACCTCATGCTAAATATTAATTTACATTATCATTTACTTTATTCTTTGTTTAGGCTCACCATGCATGGAGAAATTAAATCAACACACAGATATGTGAATAGTCCCTGTCTGTATTCTAGTCAGGTGGGGGGACATCACGTTTGGGCACTCCATGTTCAAGGTTTATGGTCTGGTCAGGTTTGGTGAGGGCTCTCAGATTTGACTGGTTTTCAGTGAGAACTTTCACTTCCACTCAAGAGTATTTCCTGATTTCTGAACCTGTTTCACGAGCCCCTTCCAATTCATGCACACTGTGTTTGAACGTGTGTGAGTCCTGCAGAGCTTGTGCAAAAGCTGCTCTGTGTGCACACTCTGCATGCATGAAGGAGCTCATCAGAAGAGTTTTGGGACGAGGAGGACACTGGCCAGAATAGTGGGAAGATGAGCAGGCAAAATAGCAGAGAAAGACACGAAGGAGAGAGGCAGTACTGAAACTGTATCAGAGGCAGTCAGCTGTCCACCCATCTCATTTCATCATTACTGTTTCATCGTTACTTCAGATTGATTTTCAACCGATGGAGCTGTCTCACAAAGTTATTACCAGTCTAGGTCTTAGATCTGCATTACATCATTGGCAAAGGTAATTTACAATAACCAAGGTCTTAAAAAAAAACATCTAGCATTTCTCCTTGGGAGCTGAGCTCTATTTTATTATTCCAGTGACAGTTTTTTTTCTTATTTTATAGAAATAAGTAATGTGTTTCAAGAAAAAAATACATATTTATTTTTTGCACACTTTTAAGGAAAAAGATACATGTTTCAACATTTATAAAATCTTGGCCATTGCTCAAATTACCTTTTGTTCCTTTTTAAAAGATAAAACTAAAACTGTATAAAATAAAAATTAAATGATGGAGGTCACAAAAAATAAAAATAAAAGTAAAAATTTATTTTAAAAACATGCCTTGATCTGCTGTGCGTCAAAGCCACATTCCCTGTGTGTTCCAATGTGTGAAAAAATGTAAAGAAATATGTTTTATATGTGAGCAAGAATTCTGTTTGTAAATTTGGATAAATTCAAATTAACCGGTAAAACAATATTGAACTACTTTTCATTGTATTTTATATGGATGTGCTATTTTAACAGTTGGCTATTGTTGTGCTGAAAGAATATAAAACTATATTTTGGAACAGTGCTGTATATAATGACAAATATGAATGTGAAATATAAGAGTGAAGTGAAAAGAAACCACAAAATCAAATCAGCAGAAATTGTTCAAATCAAGAGCTTTCTCACATGTAAAAATACCAAAAATGGAGCAATGGGGATCAACAACAACAAAGTACAAACTCAACCATTAAACAAGGAGGAGGGAGGAAGGAGAAAAATGAGTGAGTAGAGAAAGGAGGACAGAGGCGGAAAGAGGAGGCACAGACTGAGCACATGACATCATAGGTAACGTGACAATCAAGCAGGGCTGCAACTATGGATATTAGCATCTTAAATATTTGTTAGTTTAAATTTGAATGTTACATCATGTTATCACTTCCATATAAATTTTACTTTTTACCTTAATAAAACATTAAAACCGCTTTAATTGTGGTTAAATTATTAACGGTTTCTCTTCTGGGTGGTTTTGGTAGTTGTTGCTAACTATCAGGGGTGCTTTAAAAAAAATATTCATGTAAATCTATCAGACAAGATGAGGACAAAACTTTCTTTATACATTTGTATTAATTTTGCAGCAACTGACTCATGACAAAAGACTCAAGAGACAGGCTGAGTAAAATTGGACATCAGCAAAACAAATACAGCAGCTCTTATCATAATCACAATTCTAATGAATGAAATGAGTTTATATTAATCACAATTTATTACATTAATTGTGATTAAGCTAATTTGACAGCCCTGGTTTTATGTTAATGCACCTATTTGACATTAGACAAAAGTTTTGGGAGGGAATATAACATTAAACTTTCACTCAAGTAAAGATCACACTTCCTTCAACAACTCAGACATAACATCCATATTGAATTAATGGAAGTATCCACGTCAGTCAGCTGTTATTTTTCTCTAGAGGCGAGCCTGAGTCTGCTGATTGCCAGGGTGAGTGATAACCACTCTGACTATGCACTGCAGCATAAGAGCATCACTTCTTGGATTGGCAACCAAACTTTCAAACATCACAGCTTTGACGGGGAGCGGGTGGGGAGCAATTTTGAAATTCAAATTTAATTTGTCACCAATTTGTTACAACGTGTAACTGCACTCGAAATAAAGCACGAGCTTGGATAGGGAGCAGACTATTTAATTTCAAATATCATCTGATGGTGAGTCTTTTGTGTCTCACCGGTCACACACATCAGTGTCTTCTTTTTCTTTAAATCTACAGTTGTGCATGCACAAGCACATTTTGCCGATCAGATGAAGCCAATCAGATGACAAGAAACGTGGTTACTCTCATCTTGATATCTTATCTTAAAGGTGGTGTGTTATGAACTGCTCTTTTCATTCACCTCATTCTAGAATGTGACTGCAGAAGTTGGACATCACGGACAGTAACCCAAACTCAACCAGCAACAACAAAGTACTTTGGCTTTTTTTAAAGGGAAGAATTTAAATATTTAAGCACATTCATTTAGTTATTTCATTTGAAATTTGGCATTGGAATGCCAATTAAAGAGTCAGAGAGAGATCCCAAATAAAGAGTACTAAATGTTCATTTCGACGGATTGCATGTTTGGTTGTTGTATGTTTTGCTGGTGATCAACTAAGACTAGTTGTGGAAATGACAATAGGTTCAAACATGGCGGAGACAGCTGTATTTAATGAAGGTTTTGTGTGTTTTTATGGTTTCTGACATGGAGAGTTTGGACGGACATCCCAGCAGCAACAGCCAAATGGACAAGGTGTGTAATCTTGCACATTTGAAAGACACCATCCACTAGTAGATCTACTTGTACATTTGTTTGCAGGTGATATCAAGTTTACACACACACACCTTTAGTAAATCAGATCCTAAGGGCACAATAATCTTAAACTTTAAACCTAAAATTTCAATTTATATTGTGAAAGTGACATGACGCAAGTACATTCACTGGAAATTTGTAATAAAAAGCCAGTCCACACTGCGAGCTGCGGCACTTAGCCTGTGTGTGTCTTTACACAACACGTCAGATAATTAACAATCAAACAACAAGAAGTTCTAGCAAATAAGCTACATGTGCCATAAGCCAATCACAGTTACTCATTGGATAATATCTGGCCAAGCACCTATTATTATATTTGTACTTTTGGAGGTCTCTGACTTTTTAAGTAAATCAGTGATGTGAAAATGTTCTTACATTTGTCTGAGAATTGTGTGTCTGTACATTGCAACCCTCAGAGTGTGTGAGAAGAGGACAGATAACACAGAAGGGATCGTAACACTTCACAACAGATAACCATCACCACAACAACATCTCAATACTGAGACAAAACAATCAGCTGACTTGGAGCTGACCAATGACACCGAAGGACGAGGAGGGTGGGGGAAGGTAAATACTCAAACATTCGTTCTTTTCACAATGTGCCAGATCTTGTACACATCCTGACAGGCAAGACAATGAGTTGGTGGCAGCACGGCTACAATTCCACCACATCTGCCTGGGAACACGTTTACATTTTGTTTTCTAAATATGTTTTTATATATAAACATTTAGAGTGCTGATGTAAAATATGACGAAGAATCGAACACAGTGTCAAAAAGTAGAACCAACATGGAACAAACTGAAAAAAGAAAACAGATATATGTACACAATCAGTAGTCAATCAATCAAAAATACATAAAGGACTTAAGGTCAGAACCTGCACATGATCTGACACACAAACCTTCCCCACTGAGAGAGAAAAGATAGACAGAGAGAGCTGGAGAGAGAGAGAGAGAAAGAGAGAGAGAGAAAGAGAGAGAGAGAGAGAGAGAGCAACTGACCAGCAGAAAGAAAATGGCTGAAGGTATAATTACCACCACGCTCATGAGTGATGACTGAGGAGGGGAAGAAAGTGCAGTAAAGCCAATTGAGAAAAGAAACAAAAGGGAAAAGAAGAAAGGAACAAAGAAAGACAGAAAGAAAGAAAAGAAAAGAATTACATATAAGGAATAAAACCTGATTTTAGTTTTTGCTCAGAAGGGAAAATTACTGACAGAAAATCTGGAACGCCCAGTAACATGATCATTTTCATTTTTGATGACTTTGAGACTGAAAATCATTAAAAACTGCTGATTGTGGCTTTTTCTCAGTCCACCTTTACCCTACAGAAATAAGTGTGATCGACCAAAAAAACAGGAGCACCACACTTTAACACAGAACAACAACACATTGTACAGCTTTTAATACAAACGGCTCTTAACAGGTATTGGGTACTTGTAAAACACTGTTTCGCTTGTGCTATATCTGCCAGAAACAGCAATATCCTTCACAAGTAACTTAGTAAACTGCTTGAGAATTCACTGATGACTTCTTAAATATTAGCATAAAAACATAAAATACCCATATCTGCTGCCTCAATGCTCTAATTTCCAGTTCATTCATTCACAAGTGTGACAGAAAGTTCACTGACTGATGATGTCAGGCCCTCACAGGGCTACTTGAATGACTATTATATAAGTTAAACAATACTTAAATAATGCTAACACATACAAACACTTCACTAACACACACACATATTTATTCTTCCCCGTGTGCATCAAGGGGGATGCTGATATCACCAATCCATTCTATTTCTCTCATCTCTCAGATTCTGCTTGAAAAATTCATCTGATGCCAGCTCATCAAAGTGACACAAACCAGAAGTGTAGTTAGTGTAGTTATTCTGAATCGCATAGTCAGCATGCACATCTTTTGACAGACTTAGACTGATTGAACTGTCAGCAGCAGACTGCATTGCATTTGTTTGCTTACAACCCCATCATAACCCCATGCATAAAGTGGTACAGCATAGCAATGACAGCGGAGAAGTCAGGCATCAAAATAAAAGACTTGGATTTATTCAGTCCAAGATAAAAGTTTTGTCAGAGAGGAAAACTAGGGAATTGCACATTCACAGTACCATGTTCCACTTCTCATAAAATGTACTATGTCCATGTATTCACCTTTTTATACAAATCGTTTAAAGTTTACAGTGATGGTTTTTATTCCAGCAGAACCGGAGCTAAAGGATTCTGAAAGGAGAGTATACACACGGACAAACACACTCGCACACATACGTATGCATCGGCGTGTCGTTAAAAGAAAAGAAGGCTATAAAAGCGTTCATGCGTCCACTGAAATTGAACTCTTTCCTCTAAAATAATGATGTGATTAATATTTTGAAATTTTAGCATTAATTCCAGATTGAACATCACAACAACAACAACAACCATGTACTTCTTGATGATTTTATTATAGCTGTCCAGCGACTGATACACATTCTCAGTTCTCACACCAATCAACAAGAAGAAGACCCTGCAGCAGCAATCACCTCCACCAAACCTTTCCTTTAGCTGCTGAACACAGTTTTGGACTGTTCCTGCCACAAAACGGAGTTCATTCATTTCCGGAATTTCTGCATGAACAGCAGGACGAACTAGAATAACACACAATAATAATCCACGGAGGGAGAGTGCAGCAAACCCTTAACGTTGAAAATAGTTGTGCTGGTGTATCCCTCTGGCTAATGGGACATAGACACTACAGTTTGTAACATAGCAGACTAATTGGATGAATTAGGACCTTCAAAAAATGTTAGAATGCTCAGTAAACGGTTTGAGGTAGAGGAAATACTGACACTACATTTCAAACTACATCTGATGACTAATTAGAGCAGAAATACAAGTAAATATGAACAGTGTCCTTGTAATGAAACCATTGCTCTATGTGGAAGAACAGCCTGACTGCAGGCCAAAAGAGAAAATGCTGTACTGTATTTTTGCTCTGAAACGAATGTCATAGCATCAAGACAAAAAGCTGGGGTGCAGTGTTTGTAAGGCTCTGTTGTATGGAGCGAGTGCTCAGTTTCGTCGTTCAGCATTGATAAAGCCAAGCAACAGTATTATTTCTGTAATAATAAATATCATAATAAAAAAAATGAAATAAAGAACTTTAGCCATATTTCTTTGTGTGCTTGTGGTGTTTAACTGCAGAAATAAAGCCGTTTCATCGTTTGCTGGCTGATGTGCACAGAAACATGACATCAACAGGAGTAGAGCCACTTTGAGTACTGAGTGAAACCTTTTTAAATTAAAAATATGAAAGATATTTTAGCATTAATACGCGGCTTCTAGTGATGAAAGAATTTATTTACATCGAGCGATTACTTTCTTTATATTGCAACGGACACTCGTTAAAATAGTAAAAGTGTGTAGATTTACACTGTACCTGATCCCTCCTCTGTCACCATTCCCAGTCCTTCTGCTTTGTTCTGCCTCTCAAATGCATTTAGATCCAAAACACTGAAAGACAGGAAAATGCATCAGAACACATTAAAGTATTCAAAAATAACCTCTGTAACCTCAGCAACGTGTAGAGGCCTGAGCTGTTACGTTGATATCAACATGCCGGCAGTGACAATAGGTGGTCTTCTGATATTTATGTAAAACCCAGCAGTAACACATAAAGCCAAGGACCAAACATGATTTTCCTCGTTCAACTAGAATCAGTCTGTGCTGTTTGTATCCAAATACAAGTAATGAAGGAAAACCGGAAGCTAAAATGTTTCATTTGACTGTGCAGTGTGGGAACAGATCAGTCATATTTACTAAATTACCTGCATGACTGCATGAGTCCAGCCAGACTCTGGAAGAAGCCCACATCCTTCTTGTCTTTCAGATAGTCGAGCATTTTCTGTCCAAGAGGGGGAAAAGTTGACAGCTCTAACTCATGTTTGCACACATCACATGACACAGTGCAAGAGAGGAAACTATCATGTCAACAAAGTGTATAGATGAGCATAGTAGTGCATTCTATTCTTGAACCTTTATGTTGTGATCCAAATCCAGAGTGTGACATACATTTGACATTATTCAGACAAAATGTATTAAATTCACAATAAATGAAAATCCTGACAATGATAACATAATAGTTGTGCGTAACAATGCCTAAACAATCAGTGATACCTGTTGTACTGTGGAATTACCACCGTTGAGGATGGCTATGCCCAGCTTCAGAGTGGAGGCCACCATGGGTCCTGTTTCACCTGGCAGAGGAACACAGACAGACCCCAAAACCAATGCACATTAACAACAACAAAGCTGAAATATTTGTACCGTGACATTTTAGGTTTAGTTTTCATTCATCGCAGCTTAACCAATATTCTGGTCTAGTCTGGTTGCAGACAATGTCAATGAAAAAGCACTGTCCTTAGTGTAGTCATCACTTTATTCCAGGACAGGCATGTGTAAAACTAGTCAGGAAGTCAGTAGTCAGGTGAGTATGGTCCTAAACTTTGTTTTATGAGTTAAAAAAAACAAAACAGGAGTCAAAAAAGTATGCTTTAAATTAGTTAAAGAGAACCTCAAAGTCAGTAAAAATATCAGTGCATCATCACACCAATCATTTATTCAGCTTCTCTCCGATGCCTCGAAGTAAACTTGTGAGTGAGACACAAGCCACCACCACCACTCTGTTCTTCCCTTCCCCAGTCTATGCCAAATGTAATCAAAACGTCTAAGCAATTTAACACACAAACTAAACGAAGGCCGGTTGAAAAGCACATCTAATGAAGCCATTATATTTAATGTGTGCTGATTATTTTGAATAATTCTCCTTTGCCACTCTCACACTGCAGGGGGGAAAAGGACTGGTACCTTTGCTGGCACTGATGGTTTGAAGCACCATCTCAGCAGCCCCGCGGTCATGTAGCCGAGCCTGTTGGTACAACAGTTTCTGCTTCTCCATTTCCTTTTCCTGAGGGTTTTAAAAAGAAGAAGAAGAATGTCTGACAAGAGCTGTCATACCAGTCAATAAATATGACCACTGACCTCAGACAGAAGCAACAACTGGTTAATTCACTACAATAGGAAATACATTTTTATCTCATTCTCATTTTGTAACTGTTGTTTATCCAGAGTCAAGGAATATGAACAAATGGTACGACATTTTCTTCGTGGTGTACTTTTCCATCAAATTGAAATATTGCGCCAGTCATTTAAGGCACAAAATAAAAAATAGTCAAAATTAAACTGGAAGATGGGAGATTAATGTTTTGGAGAGAATACATTTATTTAGTTTTTCAGTCATAATTACTACAGCAGAAGATGTGCAGGTACTGTACAATAAATAAAGTAAAATAAGACTTTACCACCTACTTCAAAACTCTTTACTTCCTCTCCATCTTCATCCTCTTCATCATGGCAACTCTGAGGGAAGCAACATTTAGTGAAGAACACAGCAGAGCAAAAAACAAATTTATAATAAAAGAAATTTTTTCTTTCTGATAAACCAGCTCATTAAATCAAATTTCATTCAAACTTTAATTTATAGGTACGAACACGTGTAGAAAAATTACTTTAAAACACATAAAATATAGATACATACAACATGCCACAATTCTTGATAGCTAAATGATGAAGCAGATGTTATACCTTAGCCATGATGTCAGCGTAGGCCATGTAAAGATGATCCTCCTCCAGGTTACTGAAAATTAGCAGCAGTAAATATGACATACACACTTTTGCTTATTTCAAACTGACTTCTACCACATAATGTATTATATCCCTTGTAAAGTTTTTTACAGGACATGTTAATACACGCACACAGATCTTTGTTTGCGCCGGTCTGAATCAGGCGATACTCTAATGCAGCATTTGCCAATTTGACATAGAAAATAATCCAGAGAACCAAAACCCTCGCTCTCTGTATTTGCTTCTTATTTTATAGTTTCAGTGTCGATGCATAGTCTCATGACAGCAATTGTGGCAGACAGGAAAAAGTTATTGAACCACTTGAGGTTATCAGGATTTTTAGCACCTATTTTGTGTTTAAAAAGGATGTGAAACTAGGCCTTGTTGATTCTCTAAAAGCTGTTTGGATTATGTATGTATGGGATAGAGACTGGGGGTGTGGGCTGTCAATGAGTGGAAGAAGCATCGGATGCCAGAAAAGGCTCCAAACAAACTCACCATTTCTCTGTGAGTGCTGTTCTACTGAATAACTGAATAAGCTGATGAAGAGGATCGATATGTTTCAGCCACTCCTCTTCCTCAACTGGCTCCTCTTCACCTGGTTTCTGTAAGA
The DNA here is from genome assembly GCA_900303265.1 of Brotula barbata. Lineage (NCBI taxonomy): Eukaryota > Metazoa > Chordata > Actinopteri > Ophidiiformes > Ophidiidae > Brotula > Brotula barbata. The sequence goes on from OMNV01002923.1 coordinate 152,700, forward strand.
AGCACATAGTATGAGAAGACTGAAATAAATGTCATTGTTAAATTTTGCTGGTACGGCTTGAAAGATAAAAACACTCACGGCAAGGTCCTCGATTAGTTTATCTTCAAAGTAATGCTCCTCTGCCTCGATCCAGGACTTCTCGTAGCCCTGCAGGAACAAATTCACTGCCCGGTGCCTGGTCCAAAAGACAAGTCAATGAAAACCATTTCACAAAAAACAAACACACACCAAACAAATGAGCAAAAATATGACAAAGTCATCAATTTACTGTGCCAAATCTAAACCAAAGTACCACTGCAATGGATGTTACTGTGCTCGCATCTCTCTGCATGTGTGTGAGTGTGTGTGTGCATGTATGTACCTGGGCAGATTATAGAGGGGTGCCATTCTGAAACAGGCTACAACAGCTCTCTTCCTCTGTTTGGAAAGAAGCTTGTGCCATACAGCCTTCTTACTGCGCTGAGGGTGTTCAACCTGAATACAAATCCAAAAGTCAGTCTCACCTCCTCAGGACTAATGTGAGAACAAAACAGCATCTGTCAACATCGCACACGTTACTCCCAGACAAGGGCCTTTCTTTATAGGAAGGGGTTATTTACGGTTGTGTTTGTCTCGACTGCCTGACAGGGAGAACATCTCAGAGAGACTGATTTTTGTTGGCAGATAGACGGATTTAGATATGTGGGAGTTGAGTCTATTTTAGGGAAGAATTCAGATATTCTAATATATTTCTGGAAATAAGACACCAATCTTGATGAAAATATTCAGACATGTAACCTATGATGACGCAAAATGGAAAATACATTGCACTGAGTGATGGGTTGGCTCAGTTGGGTTTGTGCACACACACACACACGGACCTGGTCTAGGTGGAAGAGGACGTGAGCAATATCTAGGACTCTCTCCACAATCTTCTCTGGGTCACAGGTTTCTTCACTGTGGTTAGGAAAGTCTCTGTACAGAGCCATCTGCCAACGTATGGCTGGGTCTTCCAGCTAATAACACACACAAACACACACATTTATAAAATGTCATTCCAGATATGACACCAAGTTGACCCTGAACACCTTTTAGGGTCATTTTAGGTCAAACTACAATTACAATTACAATTCGCATTTAGCAGATGCTTTTATCCAAAGCAACGTACATACGAGAATTATAACAACACAAGCGAAGATCTATGCAGTAACTACAACGACAATAAGTGCCACATGGCTCAGGTTCCAGTCCAGTCTGACAGATTGGTACCAACCACTTCTCTCCAGTTAGTTTCAGTTTGTCCAGTCCAGGTCTTCGTCTGGGATGAGCCTTTCTGGTACAAAATTTCTTCCCTCAAAACATCATAGAAGCCACTGAGCTCTCTAATACGTCTACTCATGTTGCTCATACACACAGTTGTTTTTGCAGTCATGTCTAGACTTTATTGTCATGTGTACAGAGATAAACAACTAAACCAAATAACACATAATAAATATGACAAATTCATTTGACAAATATAAATATATGAATATAAATATGAACACCATGTTCAAAGAAATACTTAAATAGAATTATAAACGTTGTGAACACATATAAAGGTAAGCTTGAAGAGGTCTTACCTTCCCCTGTAAATGCAGATTGTTTCTGATAATCTCTCGAACTTCATCCTCTGTATCCTTCTGTTAATAAGCATAAATCAGGGGCCAGAGTAAAACTTTTGATTGCAAGTCTTAAGTAAAAGATTAAGCCTACAGAGTAAACGGCAACCTGTAACATCAAATGAGACATGTTATCTGACAAGCCATTAAGAAAACGCTGGTACCTGAGTGAAACGGTTCTTAGCCAGCGCGATGAGCTCTTGTTCTCCTGGGGCGCACATGTTGAGTCCAACAGGAAGCAAACGCTTTAACGTGGCGACTATCAAACTCGTCTGCATTGAGTATCGATCTCCCTTCCTCTTCATCTTCTTCCTCTCATGGTCTGAAACAATTCCCTGAGACAAAGTTGAAATATCAGAAGACAGGAAATGTGCACAGGTCGACCTCATATTTTCTTTGTCCAATAAACATCCATTACATTCCTTATATTCTGTAGTAGGTTCCGCATTTACTTATCCCTGTAATTTGTACTTCTCTCATTTCACTCTGACTACTTAATCCTAAATGCTCAAGGTGTTAGTCAGGTTAAATGGATATTTACTAAAATACATGGAAGACTTGATTTATTATTGATGTTGGAGAGGAAACTGCCTGTTTTATAAAAGATATAGCTGAGATGTGTAATGTTTCCGGTGCTGGTTTACAGTGGGTTTTGTACATACACCCCTTCATGTTTTATTCTTGTTTCTATTCTTTTATGTCTTTTATATCAAATCGTAAGTAAACTTTTGCCATATAGATCCTGATCCCCTTGTATCCATGTTTCCCTACCTTAGACATGTTACACTTGGTGTCAGTGATGAGGAAAGACATGTTGTTGATTTCATTCTGGACCACAAAATTCTGTTCCTCCCTCTTGAAGTTCTGTAGAGAAAGAAGATCATCAAAATAATTTGATCTGACAGTGCCTAATTGCACTGATCCCTCACTCCATAAGCAAAGTGATGACAGATTCTGGTCTACACATTCAGAAAATACTGGATCCTGTGTATTTAGATGTATGTGTGGTTGAAGAATGTACACTGAAAGTAAATTGGACAACAAAGTGAATTAAAAGGGTTTGTGTGGTCTAGGAGATTAATGTACATGTATATGCATCTCAACTGTTGGATTGTTGAAAAAAAATCCTGAGAAGAAGTCTAACTGAGTGTTTTCTAAAACATTTAACCACAGGGGATACTTTCACCCAGCGGCACTTTTCCTTTGTGTTTACATGTTCATATATAATTTTCTTACGTGAGACTTTGCCCAGAAGATGAAGACATCAGCCACCATATGGAAGAGCTCCTCAGCCTCTGGACTTGATTCTTTCAGCCATCTGGCTCTGTGCATAAAGCAACACAGTCACTACATAATGTCATGATGTCACCACTCTGATCACTAATCTTCATTTTAACATGCAGGTTTCGGCACATGGACAAGTTCTACACACTAAGACTGTATCAACATACACATGATCGTATAAATTTAATTTATGGCCAGTTTGTGACAAAATTATTAGTGTCAGTGCTTTCAAAACACCAGAATATGCACCACACAGTTTGAGAACCAATATTTGATAATTTATTTGAGAATCAAAGGCTCAAAGTGATGACACTGATACATGTGACTTCAATCACTCACACTACCTGATTTCTATGCCAAAGTATAAAAACACGTATGACATGTAATGGAGGAAAGAGAGCTTTGGTTGGTGATGTGTACCTGTTGTAGTCAACAAAACGTATGAGGAGTGGGTAGAAGGCATACAGGTCTCTGACCAGTATGGTGAACTGGTCCAAGATGAGAAGCTCTGTCTCAGACATCTCACCCCTCCCCTCTGCCTTACTGTGTTCTTCATCCATCAGTACGACAGCTGCTTTCTAAATGACAATTACAACTGAATGAACAGCAATGTTTTTGCTACATAAACAATTATACAAACCCCTAAGCTATATTTGATTTCAGTGTATGGAGACAATACGGGTAGTCAAAGATTTGTAAAACTAAAAATGAGATTTCTTTTCCTAGCGCTTGGATGAATGTATGGATATTCCAATACAGGAATCTACTTCAGAGTCTTACTTTCTTGAGTTTGTCCATCAGAGGCAGGAAGTGGGTCTTCAGCAGCTGGGCTTTGGCTTTGCTAATGATTGGCTGAGAAAAGACTTGGGAGGAGACAGATACTTGTTTTATTGGTCATACTATATGTATGCAATATTTAGGTTCAGTCATTCAGAGACATGCTGTACAGTTTCCTCAACAATACACACACATGCACGCATCACACTTATTTACCAGCAAGTCGCTTCATCCAGGCCCCTTCATCTATTCCCAGGTTGTTGTAGATGATCTTGAGGATGTTTGCAAGCAGAGTGTTCATGTGTTCAGAAGTCACGTTAGTGCAGCAGCTGTCCACTTTGTCTGGGTTTCCTTCGGGTCCATGTTCCCACCAGTGCGACATGTAACTGCACAACATTGGTAACACAACCTACACACACAGGAGATACATGCAACGCTTCATCTGAGGGGCTGTAAGATTATTAGAATTGTGCCATAAAACTGACATGAACTGAGATAAACACTGTGCAAAATGTTAACATAGTTAATTTCATGCATGTTTTCCTCACTAGGCATTGTGAATTGACCTGGGGAAATGTATACATACGCACAACAAATAATCATACAACTTCTGGGTCCTACCTCCATAACATGAGGCATCTGTGTGTATCGCATTCCAGACTCTGCAAGATCCATGATATCCTCCAGAGATTTCTCCAAGGATGGAATCAGAGGACAAACCTCACCAACCTGACCTGGAAGGCCAAGAGCTGAGAAGAGAGAAGACAAAGATGGAGATGAACATAAAGACTCAGGGTGTGTCTCATTCAGGGGGCATATTCTGTTGTTCATTGCAAAAAAATGAACGAGGCCATCAAATCAACTTTTACTTCAGTACTGAAATTCTATCCCTGATTTTTGTATCAGAGAAACAAATACAGACAATTTCAGTACTACAATACATCACAGATTATTGTTTTGTTTGATCATATACATACAATGTATACACAACGTTCAGATTTCATTTAGTTGTGTCTGAGAGGTATTGATTCAACTCAGTGGTAACTGCTGTGTTAGTGGTGCTCTTAGACTGCATTGTTTTGAAAGGTGTTTCTAATATTGTGCCTCCCTCATATACAGTATGTTGGACAAAATATTAGAAATGTAGAGTAAATCAGTACCAGCTCGGTCTTTGGCTCCTTTACTGTTGAAGATAGAGAAGCTGTTGAACTTGTTGAACTGAGGCTCCAGGAAGGCAACAGGGAAGGCTGTGGAGAAGGCAGCTAAACACTTTCCTAACGCTGGACGCTGTCTGCAGAAGACATGACATACACTCATGTGCATTCACTACATTTGTAATGAACTTTAAAAGAATAAGTGACACTAGGACTACATTTTGCACTGAATAATAATGCTCAATAGCCTAGTCATAAGTAAATTTTGTGACAAGCTAATTCATTCCATCATATAAAACTATACTGGACTATTTTACAAAAATAGTTTTACAGCTGGATTGACCTGTCCTGTTTTTCTGTTGGTAGTGTATACTGTACCTCTCCACATAAATGCTGTTGTTAGTTCCCAGAAAGTAGAGACTGTTGAGGATTCTGTAGCAAGAAACCTGGACGTCATCCACTGAGGAAAGAGCAAGAACACGGACTTTTGTATAATGCAATTTCATTTTATATTGAAATTACGCTGACTATCCAGACAGGCTTGCTATACTTTACATGTCCCTCTTTTTATCATAGTGATTCTCCTGTGACAGCATATGGAAGGTGAGCTGCAAAATGTTACCAGTATCAAAATCTTAAACCTCTGCATCTGAAGCCTCTGTCTTAAGAACTCATTTACAAAAACTTTTTATGAGATGGTGAGAATAATGCTTTTAAAGCCAAGTATTCAAGCTATGATCAATTAAATTGATGTGTGTTCATTTTATAAGTCAAAATAAACAACAAAGAACACAGTTTGATTGATTGGTATGACCTAGAATGCAGAATATCAGAGATTCCATACAGATCACTGTATATTGCCAAAATTCTAGAACTTTACATAGGAAAGGAAGGAAAAGGAACATCACTAATCACAGCATACTGTATTTCCATATATTTTTCTGGATATCGCAGCAGGTTAATATAGTGACAAAAATGGCTCAAAGGTGTTGTAGTGCAGCATGTCAAGTATGTTGTCAAGCTACAGTACAACAGCTTGTGTGTGTATGCAGTGTGCGGAAGACATTCACTTATTGCCACTGAGTTTGAGCAGATCTTACTGCTGCTCCATCTGTGCACAGTGTCTGCCTCATAAGTCTGTCTCTTCTCTCCACAGTGTTTATGTGTACACAGTGTCAAAATTCTGTTGTGTGCTTAATATGCAAATGAGCATATTGGTTGTGAATGGAATTTTATTGTGTTAACCAGGAAACCCCTGCAGATGGGGAGGCCAGCCATAGATTTGTCTGTCAGTTCAGCACTCATTATTCCCAGCATTCACTTGCATGAATGGTCATTGTAAACAGTTTAAACTACAATATACTGTATGAGACAGTAATCACAGTTTCATTCTGTCATTTACTTCTTGTCATAGAAACCAGAAGCAGTGAATGATTAAATTAAACATATGAAATAAAAAGTGGTCAGTACGCACATATGAGGTCCTGTCCAAACAGGTTCTGTCCAACGTGTTCAAAGAGTGAGGAGAGGACAGGCAGCAGTGCCACCGTGGTGTAGTTGATGATCTGGGTGGCTCCTCGCGGCTGCTCTCTGCTGTGGGTGAACTGACCCAACTTCAGGTTCTCTTGCGTCTTCTCCAAATCCTCTGCTGCACTGTCGAAATACGATCGTAGCGCTGCCTTAACCGACTCCAGACCTGTCTTCATCACCGTCCTGTCATAGAAAATGAGATGATGATGATTATCATGCTGTTCATACAGGACAGAGTGAGCTAAAGAGGACTGATCAAATTTTTTCCTATTGAGCAAAGATTGACGACCACTGTTGTCTCATTCATTTAGTCAGTCACGTTGATGATGCTTACACACTCTTTTATTCTAACTCATATATTATCTCACCTGGCATCCAGGCTTTGTCCCAGTATTTGCAGGCAGTTGACGATAGACGTGGCGTTATTGCCTACAAAACAAAGGAAACAGGATGACCTCCATGATGACCATGATGCTAGTTTAGTTTGTCAGAGAAGTGGGTTTTTGGTTTTTACTTATTTGACTTCTTTGTTAACAGTTTGTTTTTGTTGATGGATGATGTGATTTCATCATTGTAGCCTCTAGGAGCCATACAGCCATAAACTGTAATTTGGGTTTTGTTTAAAATTTGTGCAGCAAACTGGAAAATTAATTTTCTCTCTTGTCACGATTGTTTGAGTGTTTAATCAAGTCAAATCAATGGGGATGATATTTTTCATGTTTTGTCTTTGCTTAGATTTAGTAATTCTAAAAGTTTTAGGACACTGGTTTTTGAACAATATTCCAGAGTAACATTCTGCTACACAAAGTTCATTGATCTGAGGAACTCAATGTCCATATGTGTCGTAGTGGTTAGACACAAGAGTTGAGTTATCCTGCTAGCACAAGCAGACAAAGACCAAAGCAAAAACATAACCTCCATGGCAAAAGTAATAAAGATTTCTTACCAAATAAGGATATCCTGTGTCTGACAAGAACCCCTAGTTTGCAGAAAAGACTGACAACAACAAATGAAGACAGGAGGGAGGTGAGGAGAGCAGAAAGCCAGATGAGAGACACGCAGATAAGAAACAAAATGACTATAAACAGTAGATAATGCAGTGGACCCGCAGAGGGGCTGTTAAAGCAGACATCCCAGAATAAATTAGTTCTGCAGGGAGGAATGGTCTCATCCGCGACCATAGAAGAGGTTTGGTGGCAGTTATCGATGCAATAGGAGCTTCTGCCAAGCTTCATACACTTTTACTAGGTTGTCAATCATTACATTATATTATTATGATTTTGATATAGATAACATCACACAAATTCTATTGCAACAATTGAAAATAAATGAATGTGTCCATCTTGGTATCACCTGGTCACCATCTCCTTCTCTTTGTTGGAGGCATGGCCACCACTGCTGATTGGATGGATGGCTGTGGACAGGAAGTAGAGCCGGTGGTTTTTGAAGTATTGATCGACCAATGGCAAGACCACCTAGGGATGAAATGGACCAGATCCAATGTGAGGACATGAACATAAACAGAAAAAGCTTGTCTATGGTTGTGGTTCCCGTTTCATTCCCTAGTCTGTTCACAACCTTATCTTTCTAATCTAATCTAATTCGCAATCCACTTGATCCATGATATGGATACAGACTATTCCACCTGATTCACTACACTTCTGTCAAGAGGGATCCAACAATAAATGAACATGCAAAAACAATCATTAATTACATTATTTTCTCAAGTTCTTGAGGAAACTACTTTTGTTGTGTGTTATTGTGTTATACAAATAATGGAAACCAACTGATAAATATATTCTTGCTTTTCTATTATTGCTAAGGGATGACATTTGCAAAATTGACTATGCTGTGCGTTCAAAGTTATTCCATTAAAAAATAAACTTTTCTCAATAAAATAATCTTGTTATCTTGGGAAAACAATTGACAGAGCAACCGGTGGAGTCTAGGTTGTCCACTTTAATGAACCACACTCAACCTCATACTCTTTCTGACCCAGCCTCACCTAACTCACCCTAAAAAACACCCAGCCTCAGGAAATTCAAAGCACATTTTAAAAAGTCATGATAAGACACATGGAATTTAGGTTCCTTTTGTACCTGATTGCAGACTCAAGTTTATTGATTGCTGCTGGGCAAAGTTTAGATGCATGTTTTAATATTATTTCTTAATCAAAATTTTCTCCCAATTAATGAAAGAAAACAACTTGGTGATAACCTAAGCCGGTGAAGCAAAATAAGACTCACACCTTTCCAAAGAACTTCATCTGCTGTTCATGAGGAATCTGCTCTTGTTTAACTCTCATTCCCATATCTAGAAGATAAAAGTCAGTTAACATATAAATTGTCTGAGCTCAGCACACAGGGCTTCACACAATTAGAAGAGTAGTTGGAGTATTGTAATGTATCTGGAGTAACTGAGGTAAACTACAGTCATTTAAGCTTTACACAAGGTTAAGAAGTATTCTGACACCTTTATCCCTGATGACTTAAAGGAATAAACAAGTGATGTTCACTCGACATGAGCTATAATCACTTATTGCATGTCCATAAATAAATACTACATTACTTTGCATGCATACTGCATAATATAAATGTTCTCTCACCAAATTCAATCATGTGCTGGTGGGCCTGGTCTACGTATGTGATTAGCTGTTGAAGGAAGGTGTAGGCAAATCGCTTCTCTATGGCTGGAGTGTCCATCTCCTGTGATTTCACACCTCTACAAACAATACACACACTTTAAGAAACTCTCGCGTGACAGAACAGATGAATAGAATACCCATTTGACACATGAACCTGAAATAGGTTTAGTCTATTATTGTTTTTCAGTGCTAGGCAAGAAGCTTCCATATTATGTTATGCTGTGTTTGTCATTTAGAAACACTGTGTCTTCTCTATTATCTCACCAAGATTGAGAATGATTTTGTACTGATGAGGTTGCAGCAGCAGGAGCGTAAAGAGAAACCTACCCAAGGTTATTGGTCCATAGTGAACAAAAATATTTCAAGTGGACACAGTGCCTTCTGTGCAAGTGTGTTTGTCTGAGAGTAACGTGATTATGTTTTGTACCTGGACACAGTGTAGCCATTAATCTGCAGAAACTTGAGGATGTCTTGTGCTTTCTCTCTGTCTTTGGATTTCTCTTTGGCTGTAAGTGTATCATAGGGAACCAACAAGGGGTGATTTCCTCCACCTGGACACAAACAACACTCCTTAATGTAACGGACAGCACTCAAAGTGTGAAGACAAGGGTTGCTGGAACAGTGTAGATTGATGAATAATAACTATAATAGGTGTGTAGTGACTTTAGCTGGTTGGAACATAATTAAATGCCAATCTCCTTAACGACATGATACTGTGTTATAAACAGGGTATGTTAGATGACATAAACAGGTAATTTCATTTGGTTTTACTCTGATTACATTGTGTTACATGGTTCCAATCTGTTCTGCTACATTGTATTTTTAATTAATAATTATAATAATTAAAATTTGTAGAAATATTGATATCTTTATCTCAGTGCTACACTGCAAACCTTAAAGCTCTCTAGCATTGGTATACGCTGATGTGTATGAGCAGCTTCAATCAAACCAAAAACTTAATTGGACCATGACCATTTCATAAGCACTTTAATAAATTGATGGTGATGGAGACAAACACAAAAATCTGATCACTGTTGCAAAATTTTACCTTTGGCTTCCAGCTCCATTTTCTTTTTCCTGGCCCATATATTATGATAGTTCTCTGCAAGCAGCTCTGCCATAGACTGAAGCAACAACAAGGAACATCAAGGAAAATCAAAACACATGCATGTGTCTCCCTGTGTGTATAGAAATACACAAATACGTGAACATAGGGATTTACCTGCATGTCTCTGGATAATGTAACATTGCTCATGTCAATAGGTCTTGGGCTGAAAGCTGGAGCTCCATCAAATGATAGCTGAGGAATAACAAAGTTTAATATCGCGGATGTGTGTATCGTGTTGTGTGTATGCATGTGAGTGAGTATATATACAATATGTATGTTTGTGTGTACGTGTGTGCATACTTGGCTGGCCTGTGATATCCTGCGGGACTTGTTGTGGAGGCTGGCTGGGTCCCCATCTCTAATCCTCTCAATGGTCCAACCCCATGATAGCATCGTCTTCGCAGACTCTCTGATTGTTAAACAGTACGCCTCCTTATCCTGCAGGAGCACACCAACAAACACATCACAAGGAAAATCCATCAGAAGACTAGCTAAATCTTTTTGTCATTTATTTAAAGAATGTTTAATGACAAGAAGAACTACATAAGAATGGTTACAAAGTGTTTACTGATATGATGTGTAGGAAGACAATTGCATGCACAAGATGAGGTCATTGGATCGGATGGATTGGCGACCTGGAATATTGGAGACTCAAATGTAGGTACAGTCAATCATTGCATGCAAGAGCCACAGACAGTTCCTGAAGGAGACAGAAGAGCAACAGACCCTGTATAGAAGGAGTAGTATGAGATGATGGTGAAAAGGTGTGAAAAAGCAATGTTACAGAGATGCATGGGGGAGTGGTTAAGGATGGAAGAATGAGTACAGTATGCAAAGGAATGGATATATGAGTAAGTAGATGAGTTCAATCGCTTAGTGAAGAGACAGAGCTTGAAGATGTTTTGCCGATGTTTTTACATGAACAATGGTAATGAAGTGTTCACTGATGTGATTTTGGGAAGATGATTGTACAGGAGAGGTGAGTTCAGACAACCATCTGGATTGGTGGCCAAGAATGTAGGCAATTCAATGCGGGGTTCCATTTCTCAGGCATCACACTATCCAAGGCTAATCAAAGCCCAATAAAAGGAATAGATTATGTTACTGATGCAAATGTGGGCTTGACAAAGAATATATTATACAGTTGCAGATGCACGGAAGCTGTAGCACTAAGGAGACCAATCATGGAAGATTTAGATGCTAATATTATAGCACTGATTGAGACAGAATTTGTCCATGCCCCCTAAAGTGCCCACATAGGATGGTGAGAATTGGAAAAGAGGACAGGGACAGTGAGATGTACACTGTGTTGAAGCGAACCATCATCCTCTGTGTGAAACATGGACCTAAGAAGGGATTATAACGCTATTATTATGAGTGTCTTGCTGTGAGTGTTCACAGGCCATGTGTGACGTTTGGAGCTTTAATTAGTGGCTCATTTAATCGCTGGAGTCATTTATGGGGCTCCCTGTCAGGAAAATACCAACAGTGCGCACCACTCTCCCAATGCGGCAAGCACTGACCCATTTGAATTGTAGTCATGGAGAAGCAGCCATGGAGAAGTGTAAACACGAAGAAACAGCAATCAGTTATAGTGCTCCACATATCTGGAATAAACTCCCAGGAAACTGCAGGTCTGCTCCTACTCTCAGCTGTTTCAAATCATCAAGGCTAAAATGTATAAAGAAAGACTTTTCTGTCTGCAAATTTAAGGCTTGAAGGCTCTTGCCCTGCACTGTAATGTTCATGTCTGTATCTAATCTTTTTTATATAAATTTAGCTCTTTTTCATTTATTTTAATGTATTTGTTTATTTTGCTTTTTTGTCTTGATGCATTTTTATGTTGATATGTAAAAGCACTTTGAGTTGCCTGGTGCCCGAATGTACTATACAAATGAACTTGCTCCCCTGCCTCGCCCAGTCAGGACACAATGACTTGCTCAACTCGTCCATCCTGATTTCCTGCTGGTTTTCTCAATACAGTTTGGGCCAAAAACAAAAAACATTTCACTTTCCCTGCAGCTCTTTATCCCTACACAGCCTAACCCTGAGTACAGCCCACTGTGAGGAGGCAACTGAGTAAATTAAGACATCTTTCTTTTATTTCTATTAATAATTAATATTAATATCTACTATTGTGTGTGGTTAGAGTCAGGGTCAAAATACCTTCTCAGACAGGCCTTTGTATGGTTTCAGTAATGGATGGCTCTTGGTGATCTCACACATCTGTTCTCCAAACACCCAGCCAGTGGAAAACTGTAAAAAATATAGATTGTGTTTTATGTCATTATCAAACCTTACAGAGGGGGCATTGAACCAGTTAGAATTCCAGTGTTTGTGCTTACCTTTTCCATGGACCATTTCTCGTGGTTGTGTTCTGCATATCTGTTTATGAAATAGTCCAGTTTCTCAGGGATAGTCACACTGAGGAGAAAACACATTTGAGCACACCATATTGTTGCATGTTATTAGTGACTAATGCTGCACTCCATTCAAAACTGAAATTTCCCAGTTTAAAACCCTCGCTTCTTGCCTATATTTGAATAAATTGGGCTAAATTTTGACTCTATGGGCACTACCATGTTGACTGACGTAAGAGAAAATGCTATTGAATGAGGTCGAGGTAGATAGAACTGTGTTGGGTTTCCCAGTTGGACCTCTAACTTTGACAACCACTCAAGAACAGTGCACATTCATCCAAATGTGTTCCAAAGCAACAGAAAAGGAGGAAACCGCTGCATACTTGCTGGTGTCTGCAGGCTGGGGTGTGAAGTTTCCCTCCGTGTCCATGGAGGACTGCTTCTCCATCATAGCCATATAGCTGGACTCCATGTAGTCTGGAGGAAGAGCTCCAGCCACAGCACTGAGACACGGTAAGGCCAGCTTAAACAGCTCCTGATCGTACCGCTGGACCACATGCACACACGCACGCATACAAACACACGCACAAACACACATTTCATGCTTATGGTTTTTCATTTGCACAGGTACCCAGAGGATGAGATACGGACATCTGAGCATCCTGGACACTGTCTCATTCAGTTTGGAAGTGACATGGTTCTGTATTTGGCACAGCTGTGCATGCTTGGATGGAATAATTAACCCGTGTGATATAATGCTCAAACTTAACAGAGGCTAAAAGTTCAGATCTACTACATTTTGACATTTATAAGCATATTAAATGTTTATTCTACCACAGTTCAATTCCATGTGCCCTCATTGATAGAGGGCACATTTGTTACTGGCCCTTTTTTAGTGTCTGCCTACAAAGTGCTGCTACTGCAGGATTTCCACAATTGCACAGCTATTCATAAAACATAAAAACTAAACTGTTTCATCATCATAAAATCTGGGTGATCTGTTGAACTGTATTTGGCTCACAGGCCTACTGAACAATATATCATGTATATACCCACTCTGTTGATTATTTAGTTTATTTGGATGATAAGTTGTTTTCATTTTATCTAAACAGCATTATAGTGCAGGGGTCTTCAAACCCGAATCCAGCAGATTGCTCTCAGTAAGTAGGGATATCAAGTGATTGGAAATTGCAATTTCAACTATTTCAGTAAATACTGCTAAAATCCTATTAAATGTAAAATGAATTGTTTTGCGAGGATGAAATGGATAAAGCTGAATACTTAGCATTCCATTATTCTTATCATCAAGGTTGTTTCATTTTGATTTGGGCATGTTGAACCTGGTCATTTACAGACTGGACCATCACCTTGTGAGAGAGAGCCTCAAATATTCCCCAGAAGAGTTTCCTGGAGAGGTGAAGCTCTTCATCGGATGCCACTCCATAACTGCCCCAGCCTCCAGCCAAGCAGTAGTACTTCCAGCAACGCTCATAATGGTTGGTCAAAAGCTGAGGAAAACATTGAGCAAGGCCATATCACTACGAGCAATATATTTATCGAGTTAATGTGTAATCTATGTACACTGTCTGGTGCAAATGACATGTAATTGTTGAAAAAAACTTGGGCTATTCTCAAATTAATGGTAAATTAAAAGTATGTAAAAATATTTTATCAAGTCTTGTCTGCACAGCATGATACACAAATTCGAAAACATTGCCAAGTTATCAATTAGCATGGAAACCTGAGCATTTGTAAATATGTCAATGATTAACCTCACCTTGAGGGGCATCTTGGCATGTTCATTGAGCAGAGGAACATCAAACACGAGCCTCCTCAGCAGATGCTGCATCATTGAAGGCCTCAGCTTGCTGCACATTAGGACATTATAATATTATGACATATAACATCAGTCTTTCTTGCGGTGCATCCAGAGCAGAAAAAATAAATCAAACAGCATCACTTAACTCCTCACTTCACTGAACATCAGCATGCTGCTGAAAATCTGCAGTGACATTGTTGAAGTCTGTGCTCATTAAATCCATGCCATAAAACAAACTGTGCTGTTCTGAGGCTTACCCACACACAGCCAGCAGACATTCCTCTATGGCATCCCTCTGGGCCTTAGTGAGACAGCAGCCTTTGGACAGCCGGTAAACGGTGTGAAGGAGGGAATCGATCAGCGAGGCGAACGGTTCTGTCCCCGCAAACAGCGGTGCACATTTAGTCAACAGAGGCAACACTGCTGTGCAGAGATACCTGTTCAGAGCAAGCACCATGTCTGTGGCGCTGAGAGCAACCTGGCAGAAGACAAAGACACTCAGACATGAAGAACACATTTTATCTTCAATGTGTGATTAAGACAATGACAGTTTTGCGTCCAAACAGGATAAAGGCCTCAATTCTCCTGTGATCAAACTGTGTAGCCTGTCAATTCAATTTTATGATGACTGCACTGCAGTGACATCACAGCCCAAATGGTTGAGAGTCACTAGTATCATTAAATTGATCTATCATAAAAATCACTCCAAATCACAAATTCTTGACTATATCTTGCTTTTGTATCATTTTTAAATGCTGTAATGTGTAATATTGATGTGGTAGAAGAGAACCATATAATATTGATATACAGTAACTGTTCCATTTTTGTGTGAATGTGAACATTACTACCTGCAGTTATTTACAGCGAGAAAACTGGATTATTATATGAATCCATAGACAAAGACACTCTTTCTCTCTGACACTCACAGCATCTAGGGAAGCTGCAGCTCTCAGGTCTGGTAAAAAGCCGACTTCAAGCAGATGGAGCAGGAAATTCTGGTCTTCAATACCGTAGACCCGGTCCAAGAACAGAACCATTGCGGCTTTATGATCCGGACAGAAACCTGCAGACATGTCTGGCTCCACAACTAAACCATCTATGCACATACATGTGTATATTTAGATGTAAATTCACACATACATACACACAAACACACACAGGAAATATAGAAACATGATTAGATGTAAAACTTTAACCATCAGTAAACCTTGAAGTAACACAGACATGGCCCTAATTTACACATTAGACTGAACAACAAAGGACCTCTATTTTATGTGTAGTCATGTTTACATCATTCTTATTTTCCATTTAATGTAATATTAAATGCATGTGTGTAGCTATGGAGATTTCAAGACAGAGTCTAACTTTAGTTTAGTCTAACAGAGTCTAACTTTAGTCAAAATTAAAACCATGCAGAATTTAATGCTACAAGGGTAAGTGTATGGTTAGAAGTTCACTGAACATCTTGAATGGGTCACAATATTCAGTCAGTACTTGCTGCTCTGTCATCCAGCTGCTGTTATGGCCATGGTTTCAGACTGATGAAAGCTAATCAAATGTGTAGTCTAACATCATTAAAATTAGATGATTAATTTCATTTAGCAGGGCTCTTAGAGGAATTGAAAAGGTTGTCAGTGCTAATAATAATAATAATAATCATAATGATAATATATTTAAATATGCTTACCCTTAGCCAGGTTTGGCATAGAGAATGGGATGCTGATCACCCCCACCAAGTCTTCAATGGGAATGAGAGATCTCAGAATAGCTCTGATACGGATTGCCTCACCCTTACCAGCATGGATCAACTGACAGTAGAATAGAATAGAATAGAATAGAGCAGAACAAGTAACCATGTCACACATTGACACCACATTACTACATGGTACAGTGCAGAATTTGTATAAAAAAGGATCCATCTGAATGTCATTTGGACGATCACTGTTGAGCTGCATTATGTTGTCAAATGTGAATGAACAAACAAATCAAGTGCTGCACAGACTAGGTCTCCGTCTCTTCTATAACATATTTGGGAAGGCTATGCCTATGCGATCCGATGTGTGTGTATGGGTGTGCGTGAGACTCACATGCATTTCTGGTGCACAGCGACCCAGTAGGTCAATGAGAGCAGCATAGAAGGTCATGATGGCATTTCCCGTATGGATGGTATCATCTTCCTCTTCCTCCAGAATATCACTACCACTGCACACATACACAAACACACATCAAATTGTCATTCAAAAAGTTTGGACGATAATCAGTAGAATAATCTGCACAGTAGAGAATATAAGGAATACAGTGGTCTGTAGAATAGACAGTACTGAAGTATTTTTACTCAGTATAGTATAGTAATCAGTAGTGTAATAGTCAGTTGTGTCTTACAGTGTCTTGCTGCTCTCAGAAGTTGGGGATGGACCATCCCTACAGGGATCCTGAGAAATCTTAATTGCTTCCTCCATCGCTGCGAGCAGCCCATCACCTCCCTCACCGCGAAGGGCGGGGCCAAAACACTCTGGCCTGCGTATCAGCAGCCTCACCACAACATTGGCATTCTCCTCCACACTTTCACCTGGCCGCCATAGGCAGCAGATGTGGGAAAGACAGAGAAAAGGTGTCTAATTGAGGAAATACCTCTGTAAAACAAAGAAACTGAAGACAGGACAGTCCAACTTAAAAACACAACCAGACAGAAAAGACTGAATGAAACAAAGAGTAAAAGAATTACAGTCAACCTGCCCTTTTGGTCTGGTTAACTTTCCTTTCTTATCTGTAATGACAGCTTGTGGACAGGCTAAATCTTTCACTTATAAGTGTGGTTACACTTCTGAAGAACTGACAGTCTCCAAATTTATCCTGCCTTTTATGCTCACCATGTACTGCTGCAATCACAGGAGACAGGTCCAGTCCAGCCCCATGAATGTCCAGCTAATTCTTGTTCCAATAAGTGTCTGTGGGGACTGGATCCGGGTTATCAGTGTTTGTTGTCGGGAGGTTACAAACTGTTTGTACTGATTACATCACAAATAATGTAAAATACATACAGCGATAGACAGATGACCCGAGCAAGATGTATAAAAAAAAGAACAGTTTGTACAACAACTGTAATGTTGCCTAACATTTACTCACTACTTCTACTACTTAATGATGCTATAGATCATGTGGTTGAACCATATTTCTGATCTGCTTGTTTGGCTTACACTCAGGGATTAGTAATGTGCCAGCCATTATCCCAAATCACAGCAGCAAAGAAAAAAAAAAAGTTAAAAAGAAATTAAATGAAAAACAAAAAATATATTTTCTTTTCAGTGTTTCTTCATGATATTTTGAAGAACAAGAACATGAAAAGTGAGAGAAGTTTTGTTTTTTGTCCATAATATTTGAGACATAAACTCAATACTTCTCTGTAAGAAAATAGTTTCTTATTTACCATTACAGAAGACGGCAAACCGCAGGAAGTCAAGGTAGCGTTCACCTTCCACGGGGTTCCAGCCAATGTCTGGATAACCTTTACGGAGCAGCATCACACAGCTCTGGAGTCCACAGCCAGCCAGGTACTGCACCACCTGCACACAACCATAAACACTTATTATGTTAAAGCAGAAATTATACAATGACGTTCTTTTAACTTGGGGTGTAGTAAGTTCAGATGTTGTCTAATTTTTCACATTTACAAGCAAACATTTAGGTGATGAACTACAAGTGATATACTGGACTAATGAAAATGCTCCTCTGGTTTGTAAATAATGGAACACAGGCACACAGGCTAGACATGTTGGTCACTATAAGGGATTTCTGTCCACTGAATCTGACAGTTTAATGGATATTTATCTTTAATTTGATATACCAAATAAAAAATGTCTTTTGTATTTGTGCCAACTGTGTAAAATCATTCATCCTGCCTGTGTCTATCAATCTGTAGGCCGTCTGAGAAAAAGTTCCACACTGAATTTGGATCTATAACAAAACCCAGCTCACCTTCTCCAAGTCAGGCTCTCTCAAAGCCAGAGCCAATTCATTGTTATCCATGACTGATGCTGCCGCCACATCCAGAGGAGTTGACCCTCGCATAGATGGAGATGCTAAGGATAGAAAAGGACAGGATAGGAAACAAAGAGAGGAGAGGAAAAGGGAAAAGGGAATGAAACAAGAGGATAAGGAGAAACAAGTGAAGAAGTAAAATGAAGTGTTATGGGGTATATGGATTTAAGGCTCTAAAAAAGGAAAAAGTATGGAAAAGTAAGGAAAAAAATATGGCAATTTGTAGTGCTGATGAATCTTGATGTTCATGGGAGGAAAATTGTGGTCTCTTTCAGACTTGGCCACTTAAGGGGAGCTGCTATGTGCATGTCATGGAGACACTGTGTATAATCTTAAGGGAGGTTAATAAGGCTAATTTTTAGGAGAGGAATGAAACAGTCATTGTTTTATTGGGTTCAATCATTCATCTAACGTCAATGAGATAGAATGTCATTCCAGGTGATTTCCTGCAGCACAGTGAACCACAGTTTGGATGTTGACATATGGACAGGTAATCTTGAACATATTGTAGCAGAAAGTGACCTTCACACATTCAGCCACAGCCACACCCACCCACCAAGGCCAACACTGCTGTTTTCCAGCAGGTAGCTGAGATGGTCAAACATGGCTTTCTGGTTCTGACGGCTGATTCGACAGAAGTAGCACAGGAAACGACAACAGTTGGCCACCATTTTGGGAAAGGTGATTTCCTGGAAAAACAAACAAATCCTTGGCCATTAGACAACAATGACTCCACTGCCATCCGGTTATTGTACTTTGGCTTTTTTGGTAAAACATTTTGTGCACAAACCACATATTAGCTCAGTTATAATAACAGTTAGAATGACTTCCTCAGCATGTTTACATTAAACACAACCTTCATACCTTGGAGTCTCCTCCACTGAGAACATTGACCATAACTTCCATGACGGTCTCATGCATGCCCAGAGCTCTCATCAGGTTAGGATGCTGGTAAAACACCTTGTTGTTCATGATGTCCCTGCAGAAACAGTAATGGGGAGAAAGTAACACTGTACTCTTCATCATCAACGGCAATCATCCGGCTTAACCGCTCCGCTCCCTCACCTTATGCATATATTACATTAAAACAAAATTAAATAAATTTTATGTTACACAACAGTTGAAATGTGTATTCAAAGCATAAAACTCCATGATGTTATAATTATGTACCTTCTAAATATCATCTAAGGTCACAGTTCCACTGTATTCATGTGTGCGGACATGTGTGAGTGGTGGATTGTGCATGCATGAGTATGATGGATGGAGTGTTCTCACCCCAGGCCTCTGATCATCAGCTTTTCCTCCTCTCTTCCCATACGCACACTAAGCAGAGAACGGATCTGACCCAGAGCTGCTAACAGGTTTATAGTGTCCTCGATCGATACTGAGTTTATGGTGTAGGTCTTAGGAAGAGCCCGCACCTGAGAGACAGAGAAGGACATTTTAATGCGTTGTCCATACAATGATGATGAAAAATGAACAATAAATGCCATCACAAACACACCTGTCCTCCAATGCCATCATACTGCCGATGAAGCAGGACAAACATGGCTCTGACCAGCTCAGGATCCTCTATAACCGACTCCTGGGCCCAACGGACCATCGTATCAGAAATCAGCTGCTGTAATGTACCTGCAGGAAACGAGGGAGAATATTTGAGGTACACACTCATGTTATGGTTCATTGTACACTTGGGTTTTCTAGTTGCACACACAGCTTTTTGAAACCACTGATTCATGTTTTGGTTTTGTTTTGTTGTTCACCTGAGACAACAGGCTTAATAAGGACTTATAAAGACTACCAGAAATGATATTGTTGCCTGGGGAGGCCATGTTGACAATCATCATTAAAACAGAAAGACTTGAAATTACTCTAGCTGTATGTCTTAAGTGCTCGAAACGTGGAGACCATTTGTCACAGTAATTGTTTTCTTCTGTCTTTTCAAATTCTTGTAGGCAGCACATATGTGTCTGTGCAGTGGCATTTCCAGTGCAGTCAAACAAACAAACCTGTTTTATCCTGACGTATGTTTGATTTTGATTTCATATTGTTTCACCAGCAGACATATCTACATAGTGATAGGAAGTGTAAGAAATGTTACTGTGATAATCATTCTGACCAGCTCTCATCCAGACACCACTCTTCTGATGATGTTGAGAACTGTTGCTGTTTGTCTCTATCAACTGGATGGAACAGATAACTCACTGGGCTTCCTGTCCTTAATGTCCTTTGGCAGGTTGGCCATCTTCTTCTTCAGGTATGCTACTTTTTCCACCAAAGAGAGGAGTCTAGCTCGAATTGTGAAGTCACTGTCTGTCTCCAGCGCCTTCTCCTCATCAAGCTCAATCCCTGCACAGACATAGTTCATGCATTCAGTATTTCCATGCACTATAAATTGCATGAAAACAGTAGAATAAACAGAGATTTAAACAAATGACCCTTGATGGCCAAGGTGGAGTACTATAATTTTTTTTTTTCATTGTCAGGATTAAACCAGGATCATTGTTAGGGCTAGGGGTCGGTCTCCCATCTATTCCAACACAACAGACTTACTCATCAGCATACGTAACCTGAGACTCAAATAGACCTTCAGGTAATCACATTGGACTTAATTTTTGATGTTTGATTGGCTATGGGGGTGAAAGTGATTAGCAGATTACCGCAATGTCTCATCAGATCCTCATGGAAGTCGAGCAGCTGTTCTCGGATGTACTGGGGACAGGGACACTCCTGCTTCTCGTCCTTAAAGTTCAGCAGCATGTTGATCTGAAAACACATTCAGCTTTCTCTGTGATAAAGCTCTGTTTTCTGATAAGGTTACAGCAAAAATACTTTGCCAAGTGGTTCAATAAGCACCAAGTGACTTTTGTCTTCTGTCCTCCACCTCACACAAAATCTGCTCTTCTTCAGCTCTACACCTACCTGCTCCTGTGGAGGTGATCTGAACTCTTTGGTCTTCTTGGCTGTGAGGGCTGCTGACATGTTGAGGGCCAGCATCACCTCATTGTAGCGGAACCGCTGGTTGTCTTGGAGGCAGGCTACAAAGTCATCAGAAAAGGCCACCACCGCCTCAATCCGATGACGGACTTGGCAGTCACACAGATATTGCAGCACATGGCACATCTAATACACACATAAACACACACAGACAATGAGCCCAAAGTTGCCTTGTCATCTGTTTGAGAATCATTAGTATGTTAAAACGACTGTATAGAACGTTTAACAAATTATACCCTTCAATAAACTATTTGAGAGAAAGACAAACACACACATCTTCATTTACCGAACATATTTCATTAAACCCAACCCCACATTCAACGCATACAGGTGACCTTTATTCTACTTCATGGAGAGGACTGGTTTTCTTTCAGCCATTTGAAATGACATTTGAACATATTTAAAGTACTGCACACTGTTTTGATTGAGAAGGCTGCTATTTCATGTAACAGCCCCCTCTGTGGGAGAATCTTGTTGACATCGTGGCAGTTAAGTAATATCTTACTACAGTTTACTCTTTTTAATTGTGGAGCATCCAGGCAATGTATGAATTTATATACCAGACCAATGTCGACCATAAACTGTAAATTTTCTAAAATTAAAAGATTATATTTTAGTTGAAAGTCCCTTCTGCAACTTTAAATACCAACGCCGACAAAGGAACGTAAATGTTCCAGTGGCAGTTACAAACCTTTTTCACTTTTATAGTTTGTAGTTTTTAATGTTGTAGGGTATTGTTGGAAAACAAGATTAATTTACAGTTTTGTTACAGGTTTACTAAGTGGTTGTATTACATATTTATTCTTGAAATCAATTCCTCAATGTTACAGAATGGGAAAGTAAACCTTGATGCCTTGAGTCTCACCTGGAGTTTTACTGGCTCTGGTAGCTTCATCTGTAACAGTCCCTCTTTAGGCATCTTTTTCCCTCCATCTTCCCCTCCTCCTTCAGACTCCACTTCCTTTAGCACCTCCACCTCTACATGCGTCTCTTCTTGTCCTTCCTGCTCTTCACAAAAAACCGATGGCTCAATCAGTCGAAGGAGGTTCTTCAGATCTCTATTTTGAAAAACTCCCATGATTAGTAATGTGTAGAAAAGTTTGATGAGGGGCACAAAGAGGAATTCAGTGCTTCCTCCTATTGGATCGCGTACATGCATGCTCCCCTCCCGGACCGCCTCTGTCAACATCTCTATTGTTTTCATTTTGAGGATATCTAATGGGAATTCAGGGCTGTACTGGAAACAGTCCCCTGATCCTGATCCAGGTCCACTGCTTCCACTGCGACATGAAGACCCAAACCCGCACACAAAACTTGGTGATGAGAATTGCATTCTGGGTCTCAGGGAGGTGCTGAGGCCAATGCCAGGCAGTCCATGTTTCTTCTTCTCATCAGGAAAGAGAGTGATGCTTTTGGTTTCATCGGTCATAGGAACAATGTACTCGTTGTTCATCATGAGACGAGCTGTAGCGTAGCTGCTCAGGTGGATGTCAATAAGAAGGTCATAGTAGCCAGCACGAAGCAAACCTAAGGGTAAACAAAAACAGCAAGCTTGAGTTGAGTCTCAAGTCTTACATGGAGAACCCATACTGCTCAATATTACTGTCCAATTCTATTGATCCATTAGTCAGTGATTCCACGCTTGGCTGGTTTTTTTTTTAGTTCAGAGTGATTTAAAGGATTTTGGATTAATGTAATGACCTTTTTCACATCAGTAAATAATTAATACCAGTATACACAGAAGCCTTAAAAATGTAAAAATGTCAGGAGACGCTGTGATTAAAAATATAAATTTTAGTGACCCTTACTCTTTTAAGCGATGGAAGCAATTTAAATTTTTCTGGATATTCCCTTTGTTCGAGCTATGTTGAGTACCTTTTTTTTTTACAGATTTCCACAGAATGAATCCTGATATATTTCAATTATTTCTGATCAATTTGTTTATAGAATTTGGTGACGTCAAAGCTTCGGTCCATTGATGATGCTTGGGAGATCTGAAGACGTACATCACTACAAGGAAATCACATAAAGAATGTGTATACATATTTGTAAAATTTGTATGTGGTGATAAGTGAAATAAGCACACAGTTTACATGTGAATGAATATTCAGGATGGAATTTTCATCTGACCACTGGATAAATCTCAGTCCTGTTTTAAAAAAAATTGTTTTCTGCTATCGACGCACGGAAGTTAGTTCAAATTCTGTTGAACTGGTTCCTCACAATGACGGTTTTTGTGTGTATGAGACTGGAGGCTCTGCGTCTTACCTGGCATGTATTTATTCTCTATAGCCTGTAGGAGCTGTGCCTCGTCCACATGGGAGCAGAGGGCATGAGCCACCCGCTTGTTTCCCAGAGCACAAACTGCAGAGTACAGTCTGAGTGTATGATAGTGAAACTTTAATAAATCCTTCTGCTCCGACAGCTCCAGAATATCCACTGACCTACAGACAATAACAATGAAAACATGTGAGTGAGACTGTGGGTTTCACTCGTCTCTTTTTCCTGGCTATTAGGAAATATGACACAAGGTTCCGCTGGCCATGGAGACACCTTCTTCCATTTAGAAGGAAATCAAGTGGGAAATTAGACATCCATGCTGAGGAGAGTTTCTGTTTTGATCGGTTTATCCAGATCTAAATGAACAACCTGTGTTGTAAAAACGTGACAGTAAGTTTGTCATGTTATGTTATGTTGTGTTGAGTTGAGTTGTGTTACGTTTCCATTCAGGTAATGTAAGTCTATCTATAACACAAACACACAATCATTAGGAACTAGGAAGTAAGCGTAAAAGAGAGGGACAGTATGGTCTGTGTGAAAAGGTTTTAAGATGCTGTTTCCGGCATCACAGTATTGGTTACTGTATATAGTCTTAAGGTGTGTTTTACTGAAACTAGTTTTACCAAAAGGGCACAGAGTCCTTACCCAGTGTTCTTTTTGCAATTTACACTATCCATGATGGTGATGTTATGTGAATGTATGTGTGTACCTGTTCTCTTCAGGAACGTGTAGAGACATGAACTGCAGCGGCTCATTGCACTGGACCAGCCAGCCGTGTCGATCATTAACTCTGGATGCCGAGATCTAAGAAAAGTCAGCACTTCATTAATAGTAATATACGGTATATACATATAAACACACACATTGATATTAAACAAACAACAAGAATATGTAATTAGCCTTAAAACTAACACAACACACTGGGATTAAGAATGGACAGAATGGTTACCTTGAGAAAGTGATTAGGGACACGACTCCATAAAACAGGAGTGAGGAACTGGACATGAAGCCGTGGAGGACACTGGGCAACAGGGTTCTTCCGCTCACTCTTAAACAGACCAGCTGAGAGAGGCATCACATTCTATAAAGTGACAAACACATGGAAACACCACACAAACATCAGCATCTGAATAAAGCTTAAGCCATGTGCGTGCACATTAAAGGTTGTGTTACAAATGATAAGAGATGTTTGTCAAAATGTCTGGCAGTAAAGACAGCCTGGTTTCACAAACAAATGTGTTGTTGCATGCAAGAGTTACTGGTAGATGAGTTAATTGTGGGTGTGTCTGAGTGGACCTGAGTGTACACAGTATGTGCGAGTCTTAAAATGTGTAGTGCATGTCTGTGCTCACTTTCATACGCCCCAGTTCAAACTGGAAAACGTTGGGGCTGGTGGCCTTGGCAAAGACTGCTGGAAACAGCTTGGTGCTCGGCTCCACCTACAAGGAACAAAAGGAGGGTCAGACAAGGTAGTGGAAGGAATTCAAAGATCTCTCTGACATTTACCAAATGTTCTTTGCAATCTTCACCAGTGCATGCACATTAACTATGAACCTTATTGAGATTCAGTAATATATTGTAGCAATACGTAGACGCATCTAATTGCCACAGCTGCTTTATCAACCAGGGAGTAATCTTTTTATGCATCTTTTTTTGCAGTGCTTTCAGGCAGAATAAGCCAAATTGCAAGAAAAACAGATACCATGCATGTTTCATGATCCAATAAGCTCTTAATTACATTTTGGAAGTAAATAGTGGAGTTAAATGTTGAAGGATTTTGACGGTTTGAATTTACAAAAAGACTGTTCTTGAATTGAATCATTTAGCATTTTCTAGCACTTATAGGAAATAACCATTGTGATGTCATTAAGGTCAGTTTAGCTGACTTTGCAACTGACACAGTGCCCTGTACAGTCACAAAGGCCTTTATACAGTAGCTTGGACATAAGAATTGTTGATGATGAATAAACTAATAAGGTAATAAAGTCAGTACCTGGTAGTAGGTGCTAAGCTCCTTCCCATTGGCAGTAAAGGTTAACAATCCACTTGTGGTGTCGACTAAACAGCTGATCTCCAAACCATTGTTGTTCCTGCCCTGACCAGGACTGCTGCTCTCTCCCGCCCATACCATGTAGCAGTTACTGCGCTTTATACTGTAAAACACACAGCCCCAGTATGTGAGAGATACACAGGGATGTTGGCAGTAGTAATACTGCTGATATCTGGGGGTGTGAGGGCAGAATTTCCCCTGGTGACAGGGATGGGGATGAGTTTAACAGTATTCCACTGTTAACAGTAATGAAATATGTTACTTAAAGCTGATTCAAACAGAGTGCAAATTTTCATGCAGATTATTCACGCAGAAATTTTGAAAAAATGATTTTGAATGAATTTGAATGAATTTTGGTATTGCGCCAGTGTACAACTGCTTCTAAGCTCTTTGGCCTGTGACATTCAGGTGAAACACCAATATACCCTGGTGGTGCGATATCAGTAGTTTTGCTTACAAGACCAGTCACTTCTCCACACTTATTCTGGGACAGCATGCTGACTAACCTTTCATGAACTTTGCCTTTCTCATCTCCCAGGGTAACTGTGACAGTGCGGACTTTATGCAGCTCAAATCCTGGATCATACTGGTGGAAGTCAGAGGTCACCCAGCCTACCCAAACACTACTCGGTTCCTGACCAGGGAAGATACGAACTGAATAATAATGCTGGGGAGAGAGAGAGAGAGAGAGAGAGAGAGAGAGAGAGAGAGAGAGAGAGAGACAGATATTCTATTGTTTCTTTTATTGTTTCATTCATAAAATTAATTATAATTTCAACTGTAAATTAAACACAGTATATCAAAAATAATGAACGAGGGCATGCAAGTTATAACTGCTGTTTCGCTAAGTTGGGCCCATGACAGCCAGATGGCTTGACAATGAGCTCAAGGCTGTCACGCTAACTGTTAGCTTACACAATCTGTTGCGGTTCCCTTAAGCTAACCTGAGTAAACATGGGGGGAACACTTTGTGGACAACAATAAAAAACAAGAGTCTCAGAGCTGCAAAATGATAAGCATGACAAACTGTGGCATGACAACAGACATTACAAATGAGAAATAAGGAGGCAAATGTACACAACAATGTTTATCAATGACCAATACCTGGAGTTAGCTTGTCGCTAGCCTGAAGGTTAATTTGGCTAAAGCAAGCCATGCTATAAACATTATGTACACACACACACACAATTTGAGCTTGTTCTGACTCACAGAAGAACTCTGCACGAGGAATTCATAGTCGTCTCTGTCGTCAGCCATCACTTCCTCTGACAGACGAGCAGATGAAGAGCAGCTGTTGTCTGGCTTGTTCTTCTTCAACATGAACCTGTTCCATCAGTCGGGTTGATTAGGGGTTTATAAAACACAAAGTCAGGCGTAATATAACTAGTGTGAGTAGAGGGGATAATGACATTGTTTAATATAAGGTGAGCGTTACCGTTGCTTCAGCTTGGAGGGCTTCTCCTGGTTATAATCTTTGTGGTTGTTGAATTCATCTCTTTCAGGCCCATTGGGGCCGTGAGGTGACTTCATTAATACCTCAAAGTCTGACACAGTTTCAAAGTCCTCCAGCTCCTGCAGAAATGACAGGATATACACCTTGGCAGTCAAGCTTACAGTTTACCCAACACTTTGCTCTCTATGATCATAGGACTAAGGGGTTGATTTTCATAGACCAGTGCACTTTCATTTATTTATTTATTATTTTAATGCAAGTTATCAACCTAAACAAATTGTCATTAGTAGCAAATATTGTCTTTATTTAATTATATCCAAGCAAGATATTCTCCATTCACCATTTTTGATCCTTCACACTCTTCCTTCTGAGTGTGTAAGTGAACAAAAACCTCATATAACGAGACAGTTTAAACCCATGTTCTAACAAATGAAATATTGGAGTTAAAGTTATTAAAGGAACATTTCAGTAAAAGAAGTCAATGTGTTGTCATCTGAGTACACAACTCAAGAACAGTTTCTGCTCCTATAACAAAACTTTTAATTAAATTTCAAAGACATGTCATATAATTATAGCAGCACATACTGGGTTCCTTGCCTTATCAGTATTCTCAAAAATCAAAAATCAGACCTTGCTTTTTTTCGCAGCTTTTTTATTGTTTACTCCCAAAGAAAATTGACATGGAGTCCTTGTACCAAATGTAGATTCATGCTATAATAATGTCATATTAAATTTTAATGGGAACAAGATGTGCAAGTTAAGTTGAAATTTTCTCTAAATTTATCATAATTGTCAAATAAGATAAAGGAGGTGATGTCTAGAAATACAATTAGAAAGGTTTTTTTCCTCTTCCAGATAAGTGGTTTGTTTAGAGGCTGCAATATGGATGAACTGTTGAAGTTTGTCTTGTGTAATTACTTCATTCACTATGTGGTAATGTTGTGTTCAGCAGTTTTAATTCGTCTCTGCAATGAAGCTGGCTTGTAAGGCGACCATAAAAAAACAGATTACAGAATGAAAGCGTATGTTTGTGTTACTGTTACCTTCTTGAGGGAGAAGAGTCCGCCGTTAGCTGGAAATTTGGAGAAGGATTCTGAACACTCTATGGGCATGCTCAGCCTGTAAAACGTAATGTCCGTGTTACTGTTCTGTGAACCAAATGACCTCTGAATGACCTTTAAACATGGACACGACTCCACCGTCCCATCTATCCTGGTCACCTGAAAAAAAACAAAAAAGGTCTATCAGGTCTATCAACTGTCATGTTGCGGACAAAATATTGGAAATGTTGTGTATTGGAATAAGGACCTAGTGCCATTCAGGACCGCACATTTTATGATGGATAATCATCAACATCTCAAGAATTAGACTGCTAAGTCTTTTCTAAATTCACTCAAATTGTTCCACCACCCACCCATGCATGTATGCGGTTGATGGGGCCCTGGTGATTCACATCAGGTGAGTGAGGTAGCGGTAATAGTCCTGCTAAACTGATGGACCTACAGTGAGTGAGTGAGGATATTCCATATGAGTGCTGTCACCTCTATGTGCTGGTGGTTTGGAGGGACAGGCACAAACTGAGGCAGCCTCTTGCTAAGCCACATGGTGACGTCCCGGTTCATGTTGACAGCAAAGGGTTCATAGCCTTCCTGCAGGCCACAAATGGTGAAGTATTTCAACGTGCTCACATCTTTGCCGAAGTTCATCCTCCCAACTTGACACACACCCAGACTACACACTGGAACAAAACCTAGGGACACACCAAAAAAATAACATCTGGAAAAGGTATTCTAGACAGATAAACAGAAGATTGTCTTAATGATTCTGGAGTAAAATGTCTCTGGATGCAGGCTAAATAAGCACAATAAATCATTCTACTGTTGATAACCCAACTAACTTTAACTATGCTTCACCTGTATTTTGTCATTTATTCATTAAAATTCACAACCGTTTATTACTTTACAGTAAGTTTTATATGGACAGTGTAGAATGTAGGTCCAATATGTTCAATATAATCAATTAATTAATGGAATTAACTGTGCTCTGTAAAAAGGGCTTATGATAATTGTTGACAGAAAATCTATACAAAATTCTAAACTAAGATGATGGAAACAGTTATTTCTTGCATCCCCCTATAAAATATATATCCTAACGTTTCTATTATTGATACAAAATCAAATTTCAAGTCACGTTTGGATAATTAATTTCTTTCTCATTACACTGATTGACTGTTGACAATCTTAAACACCTCTAGTAAAATACTTAATGCTACGTTGTCTATATGTCTGACCTTCACAGACTTCAAAGTCCTTGAAGGCCAGCTCGGAACCAGAATCATCCAACAACACTTCTCCGTTCAGTGTGAACATCATAGTGTGTTCATTCAGATCCACCATGCATCCCACAACGTCTCCCATCTGCCAGGCACGGCCAAAATGCTCATTGCCTTGGTGCCAGCGCTGGACCTGAAAAACACACACATGCCAAGCACTCACACACATTTCCAGGGTGCTATTTCATCCAGAGAATCTGACAGTGACATTGTTTCTGTTGACACAAGGAATGTTTCTATCCATACTGATGTGAGTTTTTTCTACTGTTTCTATGCTGTTCAATGGACAGTGATTACGTCAAAACACAAACACAACGCAAGAAACTCAAACTCACCTTGAAGCCATCAAAGACAAACGCTTGGTCATCAGATCCCAGTTCCTGATCTGGCAGACATCCTGGCCTGGCCCAGCCGACCCTCATCTCACCTGCTGTTAACACCTGTCAAACAAACAGGACAAGCTCCATTTTAGGAATCAAAAAATAAGGATAACAATAGTATTAAGTACTAGACAAATATTTAAAAGGAAATTATAATCCACCCTAATCCCGTCATTGTTCACCTTCATGATTACCACATCTCCTCTTACCTCTAACTCAAAGTACCATTTTCCAGAATTCACGCTGTATGTTTTCTCTGCTCTGAAAATGCGAAACCTCTCTGCAGACATGTTACTGGGGTCAGACTGAGCAGCTGCGTGACAGTGGGACAGGGGTGAAAGAGGAGATGGTGTTAGTAGGGAAAGAAACATTTAGCCAATTACTGTCCTTTGAAGTGGAATAAAGCCTGAGATACTCATGCTGGAAGTTCAGAGGTCTGCTAGAGGAAGTCCAGCAAAGTTGGCCTGACTGGTTATACTGAAATCTGACTTCTGTATTGTAAACACTTAGGGGCATATATATAGTATGTAGGATATCAAAAATTAATATGTCATAACCATGCTTACAAAAGTTTCAACAGTGGAGACTAATTATATATGTGTGGTGTCACATTTTCACTTTGTAAGCCATCGTAATAAAAAGAATGACAGATTTCCAGTCTTTTTCTCTTTGTGTAATCACACTGAGCACCATAAGACTGCACCTGCAAAAAGCAGGTTCCTAATTCATAATGATACATCTGTTCTACCATGTATTTAAATGCTTCTCCTTTCCCTCCTCCTATATTTTTCACTGCATTGATTGACACAAACATGCAGTCTAGAGCAGTGAAGCCTTTCATTCATTTGGCAGGAGCAAAAGCTGCAATGCGACTCAGTAAATATCATTTTGGGAAGACTAAGAGGGAGGATTATAATCATAAGTCCCTTATATAGCCTCCAACATACATATGAGATCTAGGGAAAAGTGATTACTGTACCATGGTCCTGGTCAGGAGCCTCCAGGTTGTATCCGTATCCCAGCAGGGTTCGGACAGCTTCTCTGAGGCTGTCTTTGTTTGACTTCTTGGTTCTCTCATCCAGCAGAATGTAGGGGACCAGACGAGGGTTTCGCCGATTCTTCACATCCTTAAAATTGAGGGGAAAAATACATTACAAATAATGAAAGGAAACTTTGTTGTTATGACCTTCATCAGTATGATGTTATGTTTTTACTGGGTCCATTGGTTTGCTTGGATCACTTAAAAAGCCCTGAGCCAATTTTGATAAAACGTGGTGAATTCGGGGTTACGGCCCACAGAATAACTCATTACAATTTATTACTGATCTAAAACAGGACGCAGATCCATGGGGTTTTTTTTGTTTTTTGATTCAGTGAAAACATTGATGATGAATATTTCTTTCAGTTTCTTCAAGACCAAAAGGAATTTGACAAGTCAGACATATTTATCCCGTGAGTCCACTACCTGTTGGATGCCGTAGGTCCATCCCTGGCGGATGCGGTCTCTTGCCCAGACATTGTGGGCATTCTCTGCCAGTTTGTCCACCATTGCTTCCTGGGTGGAGGTCAGTTTGATGTGACTCAGGTCAAGGGGAGCAGGTTTATAACCACTCGACAACTCGTAGCTGCACAGACAGATTTGGAGGCACTTTATGATTAAGTCTCCAGCTAACCACCTTCATCTGCTGCTGTAGAAAATCCTCTGATACATGAAATGCGTTTAAGTGATATTAATTCACTACATCAGACTGTGTGAAGTTTTCCTTGACACAGCCTGGCTCAGTTGAGATAGACGTTGACTATCACCGTACGATTCACTTATAAATAATGTAGTGTGTTTTATTACACATTTAAAATGCCATCAATGATTTAAAACATCAGCCATCCTTCTTTGAGATTTGTTCTGGTGACTTACGATTGAGACAGTTTCATGCTCTTGACTTTGTTGACAGCATGTTCATCAGCCAGGCCAACGTGGCAACCCAAGGCCAGAAGAGTTCTGTAACACAAACACACACACACTGAATCATGGATTAGAAGTATGTTGCTTGGACCTGATAGATATATTTTTTCAAACTGTTGTCTTTAGTTTCATTCTTAGTCACACTTCAGGAAAAGACGAGACAGAAACCTGGACAATTTTCAAATTTAATACAATCTTGAATCTAAATTGTGCAAAAAGAATTATCGTGTTAATTTTCTGACGGTTTTACATAAAAACAAAATGTAAATATGTTACTTTAAAGTCTCCAGCGACATCTGTAAGTTGTAGCTTCGCTCCTGTTCGGGTAGTTTAGGGAACTCAACCAGACATGGATGCTGTCGCTTGTTATCATCTCTCACCTGAAATACACACACACACGCACACGCGATGTTTCTTTTAGGGACAAGACGGAGGGAACAGACAGGAATGTTTTCACCGGATACGCTGAGTCTCTAAATACGTTGTTATCTACAAATATATTATCTACAAATGTGTATAATATACATTGTTTTTCATTTTTTGTTAATAGGCCATACATTCATGCCACATCAACACAAGGAGGACACATGTCTCTATCTACATAATTGTATTTAATAATTTTTCTTAAAACAGAATCACAAACATTTCATATCCCCTTTTCTGATACTCACTGCGCCATAGGTCCAGCCCAGCTCGATTTTGTTCATCACCCAAAGTTCATGTATGTTTTCTGCCAGTTTTTCCCTGATCCTCTCCAAATGTGGCGGCAACACAACCTACACACACACACACACACACACAACGGTAAAATACTATGTAAAATGTGTTCCTCTGTCAAAAATAGTAAAAATATAGTTAGATGTTGGACTGTACCAGAATTGTTTTTAATGTTTTTTTATGTTTAAGGTCTTTCATTGCTCCATTTCATGTCATTGTTTTCTATTTTCACTCCATTTCTTATATTTACTTGGTTTCTTACAAACACTGGTTATGTAAAGGAGAACAGCAGCAGCTAAGTTAATTTAAAAGAATTTAATTAACTATTGGTTATAAGGATTGGTTGCAGCGCTAGCAAAGATTCAACTACACATGCCTCCTCCCCCCTTGACTGAAGGAATATTAATTAACAATTAAAGTGAATTATTCCTGGAATTAATCTTCTACCTTTCAGCAACTAACAACAATCCCAAGAGTTATCGTACCTGGCTGGTATCCACGGGTGTGGGAGTGAATGCTGCCTGGCTCAGGGTGATGGTGGGTCCCAGCAGGTCTGTGGCTACTGTTTGATCCTGGCTCGCCTCAAGCTTTAACTTCTCCCTGGGCAACACTGCTTCATAGCAAGGGGCATAACCTGGAGGAGGAAGGAATTTAAACTCCCCATGACGACCTCCAAGGAGAAAACGTACCCTGAAGGAGGAGATATGAAAAAAAGAAGGAGAGGCAAAATGAGCTGTGTTTATCTTTATTTTATAGGTTTAGGTAAAGTACCAGCATGTTTCCATTTCAGCGCAATTTCAATAATTTTATTATACAAACACATTCACTACCCCAGCGTCGTTCTTCTATTTTCTGCTTCTGTTTATTTTTTTGTTTGTATATTTATATTGTAGGGAGTTTTTCCTTCCGGTGTTAGAGAGCTTTGGGGTGGAAGGGACCATTGTTGTGTGGGTCAGTAAAGCACTGTAGTAGGTCGTAAAATATGAGTCTCTACTGTCTGCACTGTCAGGTCTCTCTTTTCAGAAATAAAAAAAACAGGTATCTCCCTTTTACTCCCCACACTATTAGAAAATCAGTGATCAGCTTTGTCACATTTTCATTATGGAACGATTTCCGTCATCTGACGTGTTTGTCTCAGAAGCTGGTTGTCTTTTTGTTCTACTTAAGATGTTCTTTCACTGGTCTCGAGTTAGTTCACGTTTAAACTATTTTACATAATCCAGTGTCTCTGACAAGCTGTCTTTTTTCCTGTCCTCCTCAGTGAAGTTAGGGAATAGGTAATTACAGTCCAGCAAAACTTACGCATCTTCTTTCTTTTATAAGAAGAATGCCATCTGTCATGCTAACATCAATGTATGAGATCATCCAGTGTTTGTCACAATTCATCTAGTTAATCTAACCTGGACATCTCTCTCACTTTACAGCCTGTAAGTCTGAGCCTTCCCTGTTCCTACCTCTCTTCTTGCTACTGCCTATCACCTGACCATCACACCTGATTCCCTTTTCTCCATCAGTTTCCTCTGTATACATATCAGCCCTCTTCCTTTTACTATCTGTCAGATCGTCTCAGTTGTTTTCTGAAGCATACGTCGTCTTTTTTCCTGCAATTATACATTGTGTATGTTTTAGTCTTTTTTGTTTTGTTGTTTTTGTGCCTCTGCTTTACTGACTGACATCCTGTTCCAAATCTTAAGCCTGTTCAATTCTTGCATTGTTTCTGACTACCACCATCTGTGTTGTGCAAATCTTTTCTCAGTAACAAACAGTTTTTACTCAACCTGCTTTTTCACATGAGTCATGCGTTTGGGACCAGACAGTAAGTCTTATCACAGCAATGTAAAAGTACATATATAACATTTTCTATTTCTCTGCAGCACATTTCAAACAAACAGAGGAAGAGTAGCAAAATAGGGTTCATTTCAGGATGAAGCGTTACTGTAAATTACTAACTTGACTCCTGCAGAAAAGCTGGCTACGGGGAAGAAGAGGCCATCAGAGTTGAAGTTCTCAAACATTCCCTGAACCGGCTGGCCATTGATCCTGAAGGAGATGCTAGGTACACTCAAATCCAGACAGCAGCTCACAACGTCCTCGGCCCTCAATAGATGCTGATTGGGTGAGTTGACTGTCCTGGCAATGCAGCCTGCACATGATTGTGAACAGAGGGTGAGGAGACAGGATACAGGTACAAACTCTTTCATGTTGTACAAGTCATTTGCTATGCTTTAGAGCAGTTCCACGCATCCCACGAGTGAGCAAATTGACAGCAAAGTCACATCATTAATGCGTTTTCACGGGCTGGATGTTCGCATCATTCACTAAAATGAAACAAATGAATTCATGTACTAAAAAACGGGTTGCTTGTCAATTTTTATAATTTCTCCTAATTCTCCTAAGAAGCATACGTTTACATGCTCAGGTTAAGTGTATGGTTGATATTGCAGAGCCTTCTGCATCAAGCTGGTTTTGTCCAGTTTTCTGAAAGGTCAACCAGTCAGTTTCTTTTCCATTGCCTTGTAAGGAGGACTGAGTAAACCGGATTGGTGCTGCCAGGTAAGTCAGCAAATTTGATCCGCTGAAGAGTTACTGGCAGGCGCTTATGTCAAAAAGAGCGCAGAGAGTGGCAGATTTTATTACATCATCTGGGCTGCATTCCTATAATGCGATGCCATTTGAGTTAAAGAATGCACCACTTTTCAACGTTTAATGAATCATGTGGTGGCTGGGCTGGCTGTGCAGTTCACTTAGATGATTTAGCGGTCTACAGTGACTCTTGGTTTTCTCACATTCAGCTGTTTGACCAGTTGGCAGAGGCAAAGCTCACAGTATATCTTGCAAAGTGTGTGTTTGCTTGTGCAACGGTGATTTACCTGGAATGGGTGGTTGGACGGGGGTGTGTGGCTCCCGTGTGTGTGAAAGTGTCAGCTGTTGAACAGTTTACGTGCCCTGTCACTAAGAAGGATGGTGGGGTATGTCCGCTGTTTCTGTATGAATTTTTCAACTCTGCTCGCACCACTTACTGTCTTGCTGAAGGCCAGTCTTCAGTTTGTGTGGTCAACTGAGTGCCAGGAAGCTTTTTGTACTGTCAAGTCTCTTTGGTGTTCTGCACCGGTGCTGGCTGCACCACGGTTTGACTGTCCTTTTGTGTTGTAGGTTGATGTGAGTCATGTGGGAGCAGGAAGTTTGGGGGTTAAGTAGTTATTTTCAGTTTATTGAGTGGTTTGTTTGTTTTTTCTAGTGGTTAGTCATATTTGTTGTGGTGACGAAGATCCTATTGGACCCCCGTCTTGTGAGGGGTCTTGTGACGACCTCCTTAACCCTTTCTGGCTAATGCAGCTTTCTCTAGAGAAGCTTTATAGTCATTTGATCCAACTTCAAATGACCCAGTCTGTCTAAAAAAAACACAGTACCTGTATTTTTCTCGCACACATTCGCACTATGACACACATGCACACACACACACACACACACTCACACAAATACACACACATTTCTCACCTGACCAAAGATGGAGTCCATCAAAGCCGTATGAATAGAGGTCATCACCAACCCCATTACCTCCCCATCCTTCTCCTCCACTGGGGTAGGGTGCATACCCACTAGTGTTGGCCCACCCCACCCTGAGGTGAGTGGCCTCAGCTGTTACAAATGGGAGTGCCTGGTCAACAATTAGTTCGTAATACCACTTCCTGTACTGGGCCGAGCCCTCGCTGACACCCAGGAAGATGTTGGGCCGCATGCTGTTGGGCAGAGTAAAGCAGAGAGAATATTACTGTTAATGGTGTTTGTAAGGTTTCGTCTTCACTTTTCCCAGAACAACAAATCATCGATAATTAATGTTTGCCCAGTGGCTGTCGGTGATCAGTCCGTGCTACTCGCAGGCCAGTAGCTCATGCCGTCAGTGGACAACTCAGTTTACAAGGGAACGGCTACCATATGTTGCAGGTTTTCTCTCAAATGTTCCACCATGTTTGACAAATATTGTTTTTGGAAAAACATGAACAGAAGTTTTATCGTTATTATCATCATTATTATTATAACTATTTATTTTGTGCAGTGACAGTGTGAGTCTGTTTGATCTGCTTGTTGTGGTGTCCATGTTTTGGATGGACATAAAACAACTCCCAGGGTGCACTGCTGGAACAAACAACCAATTACAGAGCTTCAGATTCAGTTGATGTGATGCTCGAGTAGAAATCTGCAACTACATTCAGCACTTATGATTTACTTTCTTTCTGTTCTTATTACACAGCTTTATGTGTGTGAATGTGTGTGCGTGTGCGTATGTGTGTATACCTGCTTACGTGGTTGATCAGGCGGGTTTGTAGTAGCAGATCCCTTCCAGGCAGGAGGTTGTCGCAGATGAGATGCTGGTTCGAACGCACTGCTACGCCATGACACACACACAGCGAACACAGCACATCTAGTACCTACATAACAAACACACACATTTGTTTGGTTGTGCAAATCATTCACATTGGTTTTACAGGTCCCAGACCATGGGATGCCAATTCCAAATAAAACAGTCAGTGGTGACGTTCTATTCAGAGCAGTTTGTTGTCTCTCTATTTGACTTTATGTTTGCAGCTTTGTTTAAGAGCAATTTCAATAAGTTTCATCAGAATTGAGCAAACAGGGTAGGGTTAGTGCGTCAAAGAGAAATGACACAGAAGGACTCACTCTTTCTTTCTCTTTCTGAGCAGTAGGAAAAACATTGATCTGAATGACAGAATGTGCTAGCAGGATATTTATGGCATTTATTGGTATATGAGGCCTTAAATGGTGTAGGAGCAGAACAGGGAAGCATATCAGTACCAACATATATCCTTCACAGTACCTTGTGGTTGCGTCCATGCTTGTCCAGCAGTGATATGATAGATTTAATGTGTCCTTCTTTGATGATGTTCAGGGCCTCTGGACTTTCCACTAGCACACAGTGGAGAACCTCCAGTATTCCTACAAAAGATGGTAAATAGACTGCATTTATTGAGCGCTTTTATCCAAAGCGCTGTACAATGTTTGCCTCTCATTCACCCACTCATACACTCATTCACACACCGACTGCCGAGGCAAGGCCCACTTGCTAGTTGGGAGCAATTCAGGGTTAGGGTCTTGCTCAGGGACCTTCAACATGGACGGGCGGGGGGATCGAACTGGCCACCTTTTGACCACTAGGCGACCACCCTACCACCTAAGCCACGCCGCAAGTTAAGAAGAACGCTTAACTTTTGTACTACATGCTAGACAAGATGCTTCTAAATCTGGGGATGGAAATTAACATCCTTATCCTGTATCCTCATTGAAGTAGAAATTTGTTTTGTACTCGTAGGGGAATACTGAACTTAAACTGAGAGGATAAAAGGATAAAAGTGTGCAGCTACGTCTCTGGCATGTGTATCATACTTGTTTAATCATCCCAGAAAAGAAATTCAGCGCCATCCTAAAGCAGGCCTTCTTTTTATGAATCGCTCATGGGACATGCACGTTTAAGAATGAGAAAAAAGCCTTGGTGTGATGGTATCTGTCCTTCACGTGACATTAAAGCTGACAGTACTTATATGAATATAGGATTGAGTGTATCCACTGTCACACCTATGGTTATCAATCCAACCTGTCTGATGACCTGCACTTTCTCCATGAGCGTTGGGTTCAACATTCAGTATCACCTCACATTTGTGATGACGTTCAAAGGTTGACCTACCAGAAGAGGCCTCCAGTCTCTCAAGTCTGCTGATCAGCCAATCCAGTGAACTGGAAAACTGGGCGCAGTTCTTCCTGTTTCCTCTTATCAGTGCAGCTATAAGAGTGGAGTTGAAGAGAGAATAGTGCTTAACCATAACATTATCTACAAAAGAATAAAAAATACATACTTAAATTTGTAAATAAGGAAGATTTTTAAAATTTATTTCTCATATCAACCTTGACTGAATTTTCGTTCGTTAGTTTATTATTGTTTTGTCCAGACTAGTTTGACTTTGGTGTGTGCACGTGTAAGTATACCTAATAGCTGATATAAGGAGTTGAGGATGGAGCTCCAAGCATCTCCAGCCTCTCTGCCTACTGCCTCAGCAAAATGAGCTGCACTGCTGTAGACATGAAGCCGATCAATACACTCCAGAACCAGACTGATCATTCCCTACAGAGAGAGAGAAAGACAGAGAGAGCATAAAGGACAGCAGTATAAACATAATTTGTTAAATGGTTAATGGTCGTATATTCAGAGAGCAAGGATAATGCAGGAAATCCAAACATGTTCACAGGTACCTTGATGCACTTATCAGATTTCTCCTGTTAAAGGCCATTTTTTAAGTAGTAGATACATTTTAGAATGTGTTGAGTGCACAGTAAGTAAATGTTGTATGACCCACCTGTTAAGTGACACGTGATCTATTTATATTACGATAATGCTGCTTTCAAAATGATTTTTTTTTGACATTTTCTTTTCCATTTTGGTCAATAACATTTGAACCATGGATCTATGTGCATCTTTATTTTTGAATCACCTTCTACATTTTTAGGTCAACTATCACAAAATTTCTACATTCAGAATGTCTGGACCAAGTCAAACAAATGTTACATCCTTGTTTTATATTCCTTCCGCTTTTGCTATAGTTAGTTGTATAATTGTGTAAATGCGTATGATTCAAGGATCATGTCAAATCAACACCCACTGATTGACAAGCTCCTCATTTGTACTAAAGAAGACTGAGGCATACACACACACACACACACACACACAGTACCTCCTCCTGGAAAAGGTTCTGCCGATTCTTCAGAGCTCGAAGTCGGTTCTGTTTCTCCTCGTGTTCTAGATGCTCACCAGGTGGTTGAAAGTACCCAATCAGATCTTGCAGACTCAGGCTGACTGAATCAATTGGTAGATCGAGAGCTGAACTCTTCCCCTTTTTCCTGAGTGTGTCCAAACCCCTGACAGATATGCAGGAGAGGACTGTCAGTGTTAAATTAGCACGTTGACATATTAAATTTCAAGAGGAGTTGCATCTGTTACAACTGTGTCAAGTGATGGACCTTGCATATTTATAACCAAGCTACACTTGAGAGTGTTTGTTTTTGCGTCTCAAACTGATTTTTAGCAGATTTGAATCAAATTAGCCTGGTCGACTGAAGTTAGGGTCAGATGAGTATTCCTAAAAGCAGGTTTTATCTGAGTATGTCAACTGAGTTTCCAGAAACTCAGGACTCCCCCTTCCAAAAACCAGGATCAGAATGAGTGAGGGTTAGTTACTATGGCAACTTAGTCCATGAAGTTAACATGCTCCCTGGCAGCTTTACATCAGGCAACCCTGAGCCTGCTGCCAACGTACTTCTTGAATGTCCTGTCCTGTAACTAAGTTTCTGGCATTACATTGCAGGATAATTAAAACCTTGATGTTGTACAACAACATGGCCAAGAACCACCTGCTCCTCCTGCCCCTGACATTGATCCTCAAAGTTTCTTTCACTACTTCTCAATGTAGTTCCTTAATTACCAGATACCTCTCAGCTAACTTCACTACTGATGTCCTTTTTTACTGTCTGTCTATCTCAAACAGTGTATAAGCATCCTGTATGAATGGTATGAATGTTTTCCTTCATCAGTCTCCATACTCTTGTCCCCCAGCACATCTGCCACATCATCATTTACCCCTGTAGACCACTGCCACATGACCAAACTTTTGGCACTTGTAGCATCAAAGTGGTTGTGGAATTTAAGGCCTGATAATTTATCTGATCTTGCCGATGTATATTTGCTGATGTAAGTCTCTCTTTACCTTTCTGTAATACTTCCTTCCATCATTCACCAATCCCCCCACATACTTCCTGTCCTTCTTAGTCACTGCCTAACCTGCTGGTTATGCAGCATCAAATATTACTGATTGAGAATATGATATCTGTCTCTGCTTGCTCTCTCTGCAATCTGCTCTGTCCTGATCTGCTGCCCATACTCCTCCATAATGTTTACTACGCTCATCTCCCCATATCAATCTTTTTTCCCATGCTGATGTTATCTCATTTATATTCATGATATAATTGCTGATGGGATTTTCCAATGTTGACGTTGCATGAATATTCACAATTTCATTTCCCATAGTGTTTTTTTTCATCAATCGAAGGCACATAAGCAAAATTGGAATGTGCAAGATTAAACTTGTTATCTACTATCAGAATATTGGTAAGTGCGTGGCATTTTACCGAATGTATTTCAAATTTGATTACGTTTGTGCACATCATCCACCAGAGGGCAGGACTGTCAGTCACCTGTAGTAGAACCTGAATTCACTCAATATTTCATGTTGATTACCCGCATGCAATATAAATAGTGGGGAAAACATCATGCGTTAGATGACGAACAGATGAAAGATACAGGGACGATAAAAGTAGAGAGCAGCAATAAAAAAGCTTATGAAGCAAAATAAATGTAAATTTGAATACAAGATATTATGTGAGCTGCAGGGTGAACGGATCATTTTGTTGCAGGGTAGCTGAGAGGGTGCTTGTGGGAGTTTGAGAGTGTGAGATTGCTCTCAGTGGATGAGACACACACCACAGGTTTAATGACACTGCGGCTCAGAGTTTATTATACAGCACTCTGCACATATCTTTAGCTTACCAATGATTCATCACTAATAGCGCTAAAGCTGAGTATTTACATGTTTGGATTTGATGTTTTCATACTGAAAGCTCATCTATTACCACTTCCTTACATTAGCCTAAATTAAACCAGCAGACAAATCTGGTGGAGCTACATTCATCTAACAGAGCATCCAGAATTACATCTGCAGCATCATTGATTCCTTCCAGGGTGATTGCAGCATAATTGCTGCAAACACATGTAAAAAAAGAAATAAAAACGCTCCTGAACATCCTCTGCAGTCTATTCTCTCCTCTGAGTATTTCAGAGGTTATTCCTGTTGCATCAGAGAAGCAAGCCACATGCTCTGCAGAATATTTCCCTTCATGATACAATCAGTATCACAGCTTCAATCCAGAGTACTACGTTTTCGCTCTGAGGGTCCTCAATGATTACAGACAAGTTGCATTAAAATTTGTGCTGATGAAGTCATTTGAGCACCTTGTGGTGTATTTGGGATCTACATGAGAATTTGTGTTTGTTCACGTCATCGCTGCCTTTAACCCTACCATCCCACAGCTGCTAGAAAACAAGCATGCCTCGTCCAATCTGCCGGTCTGAATCCATGTCCGGCTTATCAACTTCCTACAAGACAGGAAGCAGCATGTGTGGCTTGGCAGTCACACGTCCAGCACACTGAACTCTCTCCTCAACCTTTCCCACCCTGCGAGCTATAGTACAAACAACTAAACACAGTCACCAGTAACTAACGTCACATTTTTCTTAACTCAATTCAACTATAATGTTTTTTCATTACAAAATCCTGAAAACAACTCATCGTCTCCAGGTTACTCTACGCAAAACACTTTGAATATAAAACGTCATCAGTCAGTCACTGAAGGTGACACGGTTTTGTGTCTCACTTACATTATTCTGTAACTGCATGAAGAAGGGAAATGAATTCACATCGCCACATAATTTGCCTTCTTGCACATAAAATTGAGGAGGAATTGGAGTAGGTGATTGAGCACACGGCTAAAGAGCTGGGGTGTGTGTAAGTCCACCTGATGAAGAGGTTGAAGAGAAAGACGGTACTGCGGATGACTCTGGCAGTGCGACTTTCTTCGTGTTGTGACCGAGACAGCGTCAGCCCGTCGTCCATGTGACCCTCATGGTGCATGATGGCCTGAAAACAAAAGGCCAATAGAAAGAATGGTCTACTTACATATTCAGCAGACAACAGACATGGAGCAACATTAATAACCCAGCAGAGTCCATTTTTGCCCTTCCACAAATCACTGAGGAAGGAATGCTAAATTTTGCAACATTTTATTGTTTTTTGGGGGAAAGCAATATCACTGATGAAGTTAATGAACACAGCCACAGTTCAGGCAATTTGAATCCGTGCCACTGACAAGGATCAGCTGCCGCAGCCTTTCGGGACCCAACTACACACGAGGAAGGAAGCAGAATGAACAAGGGTCTCTCCCCGATGCTGTCCTAAGAAATGAAGCCAATAATTTAAGACTTCCTGGAATTCTGAAAGATGAATCTTGCTGATTTTAGATGATTCTGGCAACAGTTAAACTCAGGATGAAGGTGAAGTGTAATGTAGTAATGTACTTGTAAACAAATTAATAGAAAATAAACAAGATGTGTGATAAGTATTGTTTTTGATTTAATGGAATATTGATGCCGTTACGTATTCACAGTTATCTAAGATGATAAAAGGAACTGTGATAACTCCGCTCTCTGCACACTCCCCCTTGTTTTTTCTGCCTAAGGAAACAGTCTTCAATAAACACAATTTACACCTGGTTGTTCAAAAAACAGTCACACTTCCCCCACCGTGATCAAATAGCAAAGAAAAATCAATTCTACCATAATGCATTTAAATGAACTGTGATGGTTTGATTGTTAGCAATATTACTCGAAAAACTATGAACCCATTTCCAGACAGCAGGCATCACATAAAAAATATTGAGCTTTCTCTCTCTCTTTCTGTCACTCAGTCTCTCTTACACACACACACTTGTT
Source organism: Brotula barbata (assembly GCA_900303265.1). NCBI lineage: Eukaryota > Metazoa > Chordata > Actinopteri > Ophidiiformes > Ophidiidae > Brotula > Brotula barbata. Next base: position 195,832 of record OMNV01002923.1, read on the forward strand.
CACTCACAAGATCTGGCAATTGGGCATTGAAAAATCATGACGTTGCGCACTGGACATTGTAAATAATTATTTGAAGTTTGTAAGTAAATTGTAGCAAATATTGTCCTTGTTTGTGGATAGCCTACTTTGTCTGCATAAATGAACAGACATATTGGACATTTGGGACTATTTAGTTTAAAATCTCCATTTCGCTATACAAACATATTTCACAGGAGTACAGCAAGTGCGAGTTCACAGGAACAGCAGCACAACTCTGTGTACTGGTTGCTCCTTTCTCCTCCTATGATGTAATGACAGTGAAAAGGCATTCCAATTGCAACCAACGACATAGATCAAAACCTCTCAAGACATCACAGGGAATACGAGAATGAAAACAGTGTTTTATTCTTGTGATCACAAGAAATAAACACGGTTATTCCAAGAACAACAAAAATCTCTTCCTTCCTTCCTTCAAGCTAAAGTTCATTATTTTCACACTTAATTATTTACACAACAAAATACCCAGGAGAAGACAGACTCAAACAGACTTTAACCCAAATTTCTCCATGATAGTTCTTAAAAAACTATCAGCTCTTTTTTAAAATAGACATTAGACATGTTGTATCTCACATGTCACATAATGAACCTCATACCTCCAGAACTAAAAGACGTGTTACTTCATTTCCATTCTGAAAAAGCTGAGAAAAATCATAAACAGATCTAAATGGATTACCTTTCTTTGTACTACGCCAATACGAGCACACTTGGCATCAACAGTCTGATATGTCAGCCACAGGCATGAGTCAACGTGTTGGATGTAACACACAGAGTCGCCATACTTGATGTCAGGTACACCCATCCCATCAACTTCCTTCTTTACACCGGAGTCCAGCTTTTCCTGCTCGACAAAGGAGGCAAAAAATGCACAATTTCAGTGATTAAATCAGCAAATTCCAGAGAGATCTCAAACTAAATTAAGTTCTTGCAACGATGAAACATGAGCTCAAAATATGGGAGATTAAAAGCCTTGGTGTAAAGAAGTTTTTTCTTTCATTTCATTTTACTCAGTGGAAGATCAATATACAACATAATACATAGTTCTTAAGACAATTAAGACAAAGAGACTTGCACTGACACCCTTGTGAGATCAGGTCTAGACTTTGGGTTAAGGTCAAGACTTTGTACCTTTGAAGATCTAAAGCAGAAGGCGGTGGACTTCACATCAGCCTTTTCTTTGTCCATCAGCACCAGAGACTTGTCTTCCGTCAGACTCAGATACTTTCCTGTGGTCACATGTCTCAGTCTAAAGGGCTGACCCCAACGGATGTGACTGCCACTCCACCTACACACACACACACACACACACACACACACACAAAGTGGAATATAAATTAACCAATTTATTTAAAGTGAATTAATAAACTGCAATCTCCACAGGAGTGGACAAGGTTAAATAGATGAAAATGGCATTAACACAAGCAATGCCTGTTGAGGAAGCTACTTTTTAAATGGAAGCTTTTCAAGCTACAAGCTAAACGTGATTTAAAATAATTCCATTGTAGCCAAGCTACTCTGTGAATAGAGTAGGAATACAAGCAGTAGTGAGCAGCATGCGGTAGCTTGAGGAGTTAAATATTACTATATCGAAAATGTGATTCAATGAGCAGAACATGTTTTTAATTTTACTTGGGTCTTCATGTAAATACTACATGTATATGCTGATCTGAATTTATCACACTGTATTTATCATATGTATGTACAACACTTACACAACCCGTAGTGTCTCCAGCCTCCACAGGGACCTGGCATGGCTGGACACTGCTCCTCCCTCATAGTGCACTGACCTGGGATTTAAATGACACCATAACACATTCTTACATCTTACATTATTAGTAATCTTACATTATGTCACACTGCTTTTGTCCTACTTTGGTCCAAAACAAAATATCTCAGTAACTAATGGTCAGTTTTTCATGAAATTTTACACTAATTGTCATGATCCCCAGAGGAAGATTCCTACTGTTTTTAATCAACCCCCTGAGCTTTCTTCATCATCATTAAAATTGAAAATGTTTTCGTCCCAGTAAACCTCTGACAACAACCGCAAAAGCATTTTTGCAGGCCAATACATTTATAGCTCAATAAAATGTACATTTTCTATGCAAAAAAGTATTTCATAAAGACTGTCCTCTTCTGAAAAATGTTTCATCTGTTGAAACAGGTAACACCAGCTCACTTTAAGCTCAGCACCAAAGCCATACACACGGCACATATGGCATGGCAGATCAGTCTATATACTAAGCGCTGACAAAACCAAGAAATTATTGCGGTATTTGGCTAACAGTTCAGCGCTCCTATCACATTTCACGAGTGATGAACTCTGCAATAGTGATGAGCAGCAAACCTGTCAGAGATTTTTATAACATAATCCTTCACATGTTGACAGACTGATGTGATATACATGCCAAGATTGGCCTCTGACAGCTAATGACATATCTGATTGTTGAACAAAGTGAAATGAAAATCCTCTTTTCTGTCCCTCATCCTAAAATTCAATTAAATCTGCCTTGACGAAAGTGCCACCTACAAATTTCCATCAAAATCCGACATTTGAAATGTGCTTCCAGGGGACAAACTGACAGATGCAAACATAACCTCCATGGTATAAATAATTATTAGTACAAACTACCTCCTTTGCTCCTCCCCATGTTCCCCAGATGGAACAGTCAGACATTCATCCATGTGACCATGAAGGAGGCGCAGGACGTCACCTCCTATCAGAAAACCTGCAGCAAACAGAGTGGGAGTAGTGTCATTGTCGTAGAAAAAAACGCAGTTACATAACAGCACAACAAGATTCAGCTGACTGACTAAACTGTGTCTGTGAACAATCAACAATTTTGCTAATTTAGTGCCACCTATGCCACATGAAAGGGTTGACACGGTGAGAAGGCCTGTTCAACCATCTTTTCCTGGTTTGGAGATGTGTGCGAGGAAATTCAGCAGTTCCTGCTTGGTGGATTTCTTGGAACTCTGCTGGTCCTCGCTAATGCTCGACAAAAACGCAGCTCAGGGTGTGCTGAGTACTTTATTTAGGTGCCTTACAGGAAGTAAAGTTAATGTCAACGCAGAGACAAATGGGGGAAGACACAAATTCAGACAGTAGCCTTAATGTAAGAAAATGTGGCGCAGGGAATGCATGAAATAAAGGAAAACAAAACGAAAGCAAGACAGAGACATAGAGAAATTAAGTTGTACCTTGTGCTACTTCGCTGCCCGAGCAGATAGGAGCCACACTCCACAGAGTCTGCTGGAAGGCTGCATCCACATGCAGACTAGCATTGCCGTACGACAGATGCTGCAGAGAGACACACATCAAAGCAAAGCGTTACAAATGACTGTTGCTGACCTGTGTAACTGTGTTTGCTTAAATAATATAAAGCTGAAGAGTGGTTTGTGATTGATGCTATCTGAAGACTTTACACAGAGGAAACAAATATATATATGTACTGTAATACGTATACATATAATGGAATTTGTAATGTTTGTGTGTGTGTGTGTGTGTGTGCGTGAGCGCATGCATTCATGGCCTGTTAACCATTTATCAAAACTTATAATGTTCCTTCGAAGGACTAAAAACCAGCTGCAGTTCAGTCTTGTTGTTAATATAAATGATGATTCCATATATGAACAACTCACCCCTGCTGGGGACACTTTGTCCTCATGTACAACTTGCATAAAAATATGATGTGCATCCTGACATTTTGTCACACACACACATTCAGACGGACAGTACAAACCAGGTATCTTTCAGAGGAAACGCTGACCAGGATCAGATCATCTCCCACTCTAACCTTCTCTCCTTCTGAACGCTGTTTGGACGCTGGATGGATGGTCCACCAGCATGCCTCACCTGCACACACACCAGAGCAAAAAGTGGGGATGGTGGCAAATGTATTACAAAATAAATAAGTTCAAACTAGCATTTTAGGCCCTAAAGAATGTTAACATTTTACAAAAGACCAGACAAAGAGAATGCACACATGGATCTTGCTGTGTCATTCATATGTTCTTCATATACTATACGTACTTAGTTATATGTTGCATAACGCTAACATTTCTGTTTAACGAGTCAGTTTAAGTCCTACCTGTGGTGTCTTCCTGCAGCCCCACATCAAAAGCCAGTTTGTCTGTGGACGAGCGGGAGGTGGACAGACAGCACAGGTACTGAACACAGAGACACAGTTAGGACAGTCAGTACATGGATTCAACTACACCTCCATTAATTAGTGCTATTGACTTAAATTAATGGTATGTCACCATGTGCAAAAGAGGGAAGCCCAGCAGACAACAGACCCAAATTCATGATTGGATTACAATTGCAGAAACACAAACAAAAACACCTACAAGGTGCACGACACCGATTAACTTTGCAGAGTTGTGCAAAAGTAGCCAGGGACCTGACTTCCTTCCTAAATGACGGTTACATGGCACAGCAAAAGCGATATCTAGAATCAACACAGAAGCTGGCGTGAGCCGTTGGAAACCACCACAAAGACCACACTCAAAGCGGCAACTTCAATGAGTAACCTAACTGCTGCCATGTGCTACCGTGGTTAAGTCTCCATCTTTAAAGGGATACAGCAGAAGTGTTTCCTCCTTAAGACAGGGATTGCCGTGTACTCCTACAGCAGCTTACTCGCCTTATCCCAAGAGTCGATAGGGTAGTTCTCTGCCTCAGGTCATTTACCCTTAAAGTTAGCTTATGAGCACTAGGTGTTCGTATCACTCAGCAACCTGGGTGGAACATTTCTAATCCATATTCATCAGACAATACATTGAGTCCAGGTCGTAACAGAGGTGGCTTGTCACCTATTTGATCATCTCTCTAGTCAGAAGTTCAGGCAAAAGTGATGAACAGAAAAAAAAAGGAGAAATGTTTTTCCACTATCAGTTTAGTGTTCTCAGGTTAGGTTGCCTACTTCTTTTTCAGTACGCTACGAGGACCATAAAGTCGTACCAATCCACCAGTCATTATGAGAGAATCTGGAACTGCTGAAGCTGAGCGTTTCACTGTGTCCTCACCAGAACTCTGCGACAAGCACCATTTTCAATCCACCTACATACAATGCTCTCTATTCCTCTCCAACAACTTTGAGGTACTTCACCACTGGTAACAATCTGTTATACCATTCTGTCTATGAACAAGTAAGGGACAATATTCAAATGTTTCAATGTTTGAGTGTTTTTAGTACTTTTTTTTGGTGTACACTCTAGGGTCACAATAGAATATCCAGTGAATACAGGCTACACAAGCATGGACTGTTCCTTTAAAACAGTCCTCATCAGCCAGCCTGTAGTATCCGTGTGTGTGTGTGTGTGTACTGACCATTCCACTGTAGGAGTGTCGTAGGAGGACCGCATGGCCATACAACAGAGTGCGATGGCCGCCACCCTGGGCTGTCTGAGATATCAACAAAAGAAAGAGGGAGAAAGAGACTGAGTGGAGAAAGAGGGGAAGTCAGCCAGGGAGAGAAACAGCAAAGTGGAGATATCATACGCTGAATGTAACCGTAAGTGGGACAGACACCAAGTCAGACAGACAGCAGTATATTTAACAGTACCAACATGAAGGATACACATAGAGGAAAGGATGGAGACAAGAGAGGAGTATGCTTGCATCGATTCATTCAGACCTAAAATATTCTGGAGGAAGAAACTTACTCCATGTTCCATATATACTCTATATGTTTCAAGAATGTTAGAATGTAATGTCATTACATACTCAAAGCGTGTTTTTCCCAGTCTTTTAATCATTCCATTAACTCTGGAAAGTTCATCGTAGTACTTCACGTGAAATTTAAACATCATGATATTACATTTACAATTACCATCAACTTTGGCAGATCATGACAACAGCAGTGATGGTGAGTGGTGGTACTTCAGGACTAGGTCTGAGAGGCACTGCTCTTGGATTTCTTCTCTCTTCCGTCATCTTCTGTTCTTCTGTCTTCTTCTACGCATGACTTTATTCTTACAGCCTGGATCTCAGTCTGGTGTCCAACCATCAAAGGCAGAAAAAGTACACTCCATCCAACAGCTGCACTGTGTGAGACCACAGCAGGATTTCAGGCTCTTAGAGTCACAGAGACGCACAACTTTGCGACTGCAGTCTCAAGGCAGAGCTGTGATGTTTCTGTCGCCACCCCCCCTTCATCTCATGGGTGCAGGTTACCCAGCAAAGGGATAATTTACAAGGCAGAAACTGTGCCTGCAATATCCCAGTACCACACAGTCCGTTAAGATGCTTGACTGTGATTCGGAGTCTCTCCTCAACGGCTTGGGAGGCTGCCTGTCAGAGGAGGCCAGTCGGTGATGAATTGCTTTCAGTGGAAAAACTTGTGGAACTCAGAACAGGGTTGTTTGATGTGCAACACTTGTAGCCAATGACAAGCAGCAAAGGTCTGTTGGTGACCCACATCCAAACTGGTAGCCCATATTTCCAGACAGGGCATGTCATGTGGTGGTGCTGGAGAACAAAGATTGTCTCAGGAGAAGGTAGTACTGAATTGAAAGAACTTTGATGCTGTGACTCTGTAGATCAATGTATATGATTGGCTCCCTGCTGAGTTGATCCGTCTTATGATTGCTCTGCTCCAATTGGCATCAAACTGGTCACTTTAGTGTTTGGCCTGTTGGATCGGATCAGTTCAGCTGCTCCTTTCCTTTGATTGTTCTGTTTCTTTGCTGGAGCCTTTGTGTTGTCGTTTCAGGTACATTCTGTGTCATTCTGCATTTGGAGAGTAACTGGACCACAACTGTTATTTTTATCTATCCATCAATTCTGTACGCATTTGTCAAAATTCAAAATGATTGATGATATTTGCGTTTATTGATCAGTTTGGTGCACCAACCATAACACAATATTTCTTATCAGAAATGACCTCTGCGCCACAAAATGTATATTTTTAGGACAAAAACCAAGTAACACCATGGATTATGTGAATCACAAAATGACAAAGCCATTTGTATTTCCTCTAGAAAATGATAGGACTTTCATCCACAGACAGAAATAACAACGGCACAGAATGTTATTCTGTGGAAGAAAATTGATTTCCCCAAAATTAAATGAACTGTTGTTATTTCAGGGTAGAAAATACATGTTCATTATTGTGCATGTAGGAGAGTCCTATCATAACGTTTTTGTTACTTCATGGACACAATGCATCAAGGTGTTACTTAGTTTCAACATGAAAATATACATATACTATTCTATACTCTTTACCACTTCGTCTGCGTAAACGATGGAGACCTGCCCTGGCAGCCTTAAAAGGAACACCGGAAATGTCTCTTGCCATGTGTAAAGGGATCACTGTGTGTGTGCATATCTCTCAGAACAACACAGACATCATCACCATGTTGAGATCATGTCTAGACCTGTCATATGTTAACAGTCACTGGATAGAAAGACAAAGAAGTGGAAGATCATACAATGCATATTACTACTGATTACATCAAGTGTAATAACAAACATGGGGAGGATGAGGACAGCCATAACAAACACAGTCAGCGAGTTGAAAGGCAGACCTACCCATATTTCCACATCTACATGCTGTGTGGAAATAAGAGAGAGGAGGAAAAAGTAAGTTGCCTTCATCATTTTACACACACAAACACACATCTATCCCATCAGAGATCAGACTGTAGCATGAAGACGTTGTATATTTTTCATTGCAACAGTTCTTTGAGACATTGGGTCTAGGACCACCAAGGTGGACATTTGTCTTTTCTACTTTTCTGGTGAAACCTCCCCTACTCTGAGTTGTACATGTGTCATGTCAGGTTAAGTCACCTGTGGGTGAGCCAGCAGGAAGAGCCCCTCTTTTGGTTTGGTTTATTTACTACTTCCTCCGCTGTTTCAACAAAACATCACTAGGATACTCCCTCAAGAATTAAGCATTTTTTCTCAGATATAATGAAGATTCATAAAAGTACAACCCTTTCTTGATGTTCTGGAAACAGGTCACACACGCGCATACATGCACAATAGTGCTGCAACTAGAGATTATTTTAGTAATCGACTAATTAAGCAGTCATTGTAGCAATTAATCGGCTAATGGGTTGAGCAATGCAATGATTAATCTTTGTAGCCAACACGACAGGCAAGGACATAAAACCATCTTTGGAAAATACTTTTAAGAGAAAAATATTCTGTTAAAATCAGGCCTACCCTCTCCC